>JAHNEJ010000759.1:0-176796 GCA_022559845.1 Amorphophallus konjac | reverse complement strand
TTTCAAAACTTCAGAAAAGACTCCAGATTGAGATTATACAACTTCCATGCCATTCTAGTAGCCGTGTCCCTTCAAGAAGACATTGTCTAACAGAGTACAAAACACCTTAAACCTTTTGAACTACAAGAGTTTTTTCAAGCCCCCCTTTACATGACCAATACGTAGCCTTTTTCTAGTGGTAATTTGAAAAAAATAAGACAATGAAATTAACAGATGGAGGACTTTTGTGACTTAATAGAGGAGGCTGCTTTAATCGACATTGGATTGGTGAATGCTCAGTTCACCTGTTCCAATATAAGGGCGACAGCCGTGACACCTTCTTGTTCCAGGTTAGATAGGTTCTTGGTATCGATGGATTAGGAGGGCCGATCATTTCCCCCATGTGCAAGCATCCTGCTTGGCGAGGCCGATATAGAATCATAAATCTATCTTTTTGAAGACCAGCCATCGCCAGGAGAGAAGATAGGGCTTCAGATTTGAAAGGTTTTAGGTCAGAGAGACAAACTTCATGGAGACAGTCAGGAAGGCTTAAAGTGTACAGAGGCAAGATCACTCTTCCATGGCTACTTTGATCCAAAAATTGAAGCACCAGACCCAAGTGCTTAAAGGGTGGGGGGCTGAAAAAACCCTACCAAGCATATTGGCTAAGGAGAAAATTCTACAATAGCTGGAAGGGCTAGATTGCTTGAAGGAGGCAAGGATGATGGATAACGTTGACAGGGACGCAGGGAAACACTAAGGGCAAAGTTAGAGGATATCCTCACACGGGAAGAGATCTATTGGAAGTAGAGATCTAAGGAGAAACGGCTCAAGGAAGGTTATAGGAACACAGCTTACTTTCAAAGTATTGCCACAGGGAGGAGAGTCAACCATATAGCCTCCATCAAGGTGGGAGAGCAGAGTCTCACTCGGGAGGAGATAAGAGGGTGTGCCAAAGATTACTATGCCAAGGATTACTATTCTACACTCTTCTCTGAAGTTCAGATGTGCAAACTTGGCATTGCAGATGACCTTCTTCCTCAACTCTCTTAGCAAAATGCGTGGATTTGTCTAGCCCCTTCACGGAGGAGATCAGTCGGGCAGTTTTTTCCCTTACAGGTGATAAAGCACCGGATCCTGATGATTTTCCTATGATTTTATTTTTTTTCAGGAGTATAGTTTTACATACCAATCCGATACGCTGCGAACCGCACGTATTGGATCGTACCAAAGGGAATCCGATACGTGCAGGGTGCGGGACGCAACCGAGACATTGGGTAGCGCACATAACCGTGCGTCCCACTGCGTATCGGAGCGGTTCAGGACAGGACCCTTGCTGGTACGTACGGGCCAATTGGCTCGTGCCGGTTTGACGTTAAAAGCCGAGGCAAAGGCATGGGTCGAACACACCGGCAGAGGGGCGGTGTCTTCAATCTTTCTACGTTTAGACGGCCAGGCGGCGGTTCAGGGGGGGAGGGGGTAGGCAGCTTCCGACGATGTTCGGCAATCTCTAGCGAGAGGTGTTTTTAAATTTTTTCCTACCTTCATTATTAGTTTGAAGCATAGTTGTCAAGGCGGGAGCCTAGGCGCCGCCTAGGCGCCCAGGCGCTCTTGAAAGGGCAAGGCGCTGCAGTGCCTTGTTGACACTGGAAAAGACGACCTAGGCGGTCGCCTAAGCGGGCGCCTAGGCGCCAAGGCGGGGCCAACCTTGACCTGCCCGAACCGGATCCAACCTGGTTATGTACATTTAACTCTTCTTTTTTATAATTTTCTTGATGTTGTTATATTCTTTTGTAATTTTTCTGAACTTTTTACATTTATTTTTTCAAATAGATCATTCCTTTCTGACAACAATTCCCAGACACTTTCCATGAAAGCCCAAGTTCATCAAACGTAAAATTTTGATGCCAAGTCCCACTCCCCCCTTCCTTTGCTGGTGGACAGACAATGGCTGTTGAATTTGCATTTGTCCCTCCCACCCACCCACCCACCCACACATGCAAAGTTTCTACTAATCCGGTCCAGTTGTCTTTGAACATTGACAGGCATAAAGAAAACAGACATGTAATGTTCTGTCAAGCTTGAGAGACAGATTTGAGTAACATGATCCTCCCTCCAGAGAGAGGCTTTCAGCGTTCAAAACAGAGACCTTTTTTCTGCCCAAACATATGATAGGAAACTTTTCTGTCTTACAGCCCATGAAAATTATTAGCTCATCATATGTTCTTCCATATGAATTTCTAAGATACAGCTCCTACGGAAGTTTATCTTAAGCACAGAACAGTGTTCAAAAACTTTGGTGTATAAAGATGAGTCCTTGCTTGGTCAAAGCTGCCTACCACAAGCATTAATGGTTCATCTTCATATTGTGTGAAAAGTAATATTGACCACTGACTTGGACAACATGCAACCAACCTTGCTGCTCAGCAATCTTACATATCTTACTTGCCACACTGGCAACTAACACAAATAGTTGTGATGATAGGGAATCACCTGGTCTAGTTCGATCAGACTTGGAAAAGTCCATATTTATTGCCTTTCATAATAACAGTGAATCAAACTATACATATGCAAATTTTCAGCCAAGATATTCACTGCACAGGAAAGTCATGATTGGATATTATATTCCACAAGCTCTGCCACACTACTCTTTCACAAGCTTCATTGAAAACTAATTAGCATGCCACCATCATTTTGTTACTTTGTTTGAGGGAAAATGAAATGTCATGAGCCTTGCAGAGAAGCATCCTTTACTCTTCTTCTGTGGATGAATCCTGACATAATTTAATTACAATAATTTCTTCATGTAATTTATTTTTTTGTATTTTTCATATTTTTTATTCTTGATTTATATTTTGGAGGATATATATTTTAGATTTTTTAATTAGTGGCCGAAGTGTCGCCTAGGCGACGCCTAAGCGGACGCCTTGTCGCCTAAGCGCTTAGGGACCCTGTGAACGCCTTGGGTCGCCTTGTCGCCTTGACAACTATGGTTTGAAGATTGGGAGGCAAGGAGTGGCTCCAGTGGCTGATCGGGCCTCCCTCCAGCCAAATCCAACGGCATTGAGGCGGATTAGCCACCCCGTGTGCAGATCCGGCTACGCTCCAATCAGCCGATACCGATAGCAAAGCACTATCGGATCTACGCACAGGGCGACTAATCCGGCCTCTGCCCGGTTAGACCTAACAACATTAAGGCAGAAGGAAGATGGGTCCTGTCACCCGTGTGCAGATCCAGCTGCACTCTAGTCAGCCGACGACGGAGCACTGTCGGATCTACACATGGGGCAGCTAATCTGGCCTCCCCCTGGCCAGATCCAACGGCAGTGAGGCGAATGGGGCTGCCTCGTGCGCAAATCCGGCTACGTTCCGGCCAACCGACGGCAGAGCACTGTCGGATCTATGCACGAGGAGGCTGATCAGGCCTCCCCCCGGCCAGATCCAGCGACAGTGAGGCAGATGGGGCCGTCCCATGCACAAATCCGACTGCAGTCCATCGGCCATTGCCGGATCTGTGCACGAGCTACTACTCTGGCCTCCCCCAGGCCAGATCCGTTGGCAGTGAGGTGGATGAGGCCGCCCCATGTGCAAATCCAACTGCGCTTTGGCTGGTCGACAACAGAGTGCCGTCGGATGTGCGTACATACTAGAGAGGCATTAATCCGTCCCTACGCTACTGGATATGGCGATGAGGATGTAGAGGTGACCCTTCGCCTGTGCAGATCTGACAGGACTCCTACGTCGACCGGCTGGAGCCTGTCGTATCAACGCAGAGGGGCGCTCGATCCGTTTTCCTCGAAACCAGATCTACAGAACAACGGTGTATTACCGTAGGGTTAGACTTGTAAAATTTATTCGATGGTCATGTTCTAGAAATTATTTACCATTTAAATACACTGAAAATTTGCTTGTTGCCTTCTTGGTCGGCTAAATTTGTCCGTTCTGACTTGTTTGTTGATTCTTGATTACACTTTTCAAGTTTTCAGTGTGATGTGGAACTTTGGTCAGCAGATTAGAAGACGAGCGTGTCTGTTGGATCTTCACACGATATTTCGATATTGATTACTTACTTTTTATTTTTAGGCATAAAATTTCTTAATTCATAAATTTAGATTACACATTATGTAATATATTACATAAATACCGTTATACTCTTCTTAAACATCCCTTACTATTATATTAGATATTGTGTAATAGATGGCTCCCAAAGAACGACTGAATGACATAGGATGGCAGTATGGAGTTACGTTGGGGGGGAAAGGTAACTATTGGCGTTGCAACTACTGCAAAGAAAAACATAGGGGAGGAGGTGTCTCCCAGTTGAAGAAACATTTGGTAGGAGGGGCAGGTGTGGGATACTCTGAGGTTACTGGTTGTACATATGTGCTCAGAGAAGTGAAACTTACAATGGCTAGTCACCTGCGAGAGAAGAGAGTTGAGATGCAACAGAAGGAAAAAAAATAAGAAAAAGGAGGAAGAGGTGATCATGACCCATTATTTGTGCGGATGGTTACATTTTTTCAGAGTCACCCACATACAACTCCACCCAATAGGATAGAGTTAGATTTTACAAGTCATGAGCTATATGTATTTGATTCTGACTGGGACACGGTATTCACAGATGAGTCAGATGATTGACCTTGTATATTTCGTACGTGGAATTGAATGATGAATCTGTTCTCTTAAACCTATCTTTTTTGCCTCTTTCAATAATACATTTAATTATGTGGTGTGGTAGATTATTGTAAAAAATAAATTACTTTCGTGTGATGTAATATATTTAATTATGATTAGTTATGTGTAACTAATTATGTATTCTTATTTTCTTACATAATATATTTACTAATGTGTAACCAATTATGTTTGGGCCACTATTATTAGAAGTTTAAAGTTGATTATATGTAACTAAGTATAACCACATAAACAAGAAATAATAAATTCTATTATTCTTCAGATAAATCTACTATTTTACAAGTTAAATCAACTAGTATTAGAAGTTTATAGTTAATCTTAAAAAGAAAAAATTAAGTTTCCATAAAAAATACAATTTTTTTGGGAAAAGGCCACTTTCTTGATACAATGTGGTACGATGGCGTACCGGACTGTACCGGACCGTACCAGGCCATGATCGGTACGGCCAATTCGACTGATACATCAAACCTTGTCCAGGAGTGCTGGGATATTATCAAGGAAGACCTGTTCCACGCATTAGAAGAGTTTCAGGAGGGTAAGACTCACTTGAGGAGTATAAATAAAACCCTTTTGATCCTCATTCCTAAGAAACAAAGTGCACAAGACTTCGTGGACTTCAGACCAATCAGCATGCTGAACAGCACATACGAGATCATCACTAAATTGCTCGCCAGGAGACTAGATAGAGTGATCGGTAGAGTGGTGAGTGCTTACCACACGGGGCCTTCATCAAGGGAAGACACATACATGAAACTTTCTACTTGCTCGTGAGTGTTTGTATGCAATAAAGACCCAGAGGAAAAAGGGAATAGTGTTTAAGCTAGATTTTAAGAAGGTATATGACAGTGTTAATTGGCATTGCTTACTGCAGACCTTGGCGAACATGGGTTTTGATCAGAGATGGATTCCGAGTCTGTATTTCCTCGGCATCCTTTTCGGTTTTGGTTAATAGGAAACCTACTTCATCTTTCCATAGTGACAGGGGGATCCGACAGGGAGACCCTATGTCTCCCCTCTTGTTTGTCTTAGTTGCACAAATTTTGAATAGGATGTGGATGAGGGCTCAAAGGGTAGGTTTGATTAGAGACTTCCAGGCATGGTACCATGGTGATGTCATTAGCCATTTGTAGTATGGATGACAGTATCCTCTTCCTAGCAGATGAGGAGAGCCAATTGTATAAGACCAAGATGATGTTAGATTTGTTACAGAAAATTTGTGGACTGAAGGCGAATTTCAGCAAAAGGCGTATAGCGGGCATCGATATGGAGGAAAGGGCACTTAGGAGAGCAACATTTGTATTGGGATGTCAGATAGGAGACTTTTCTTTCTCCTACCTAGGTCTGTTGCTGTCCCCAGGGGCCCTACTTTACAGTGACTGGCAAGTGGTTGTACAGAGATTTGAGTCCAGACTAGCAGAGTGGAAGGCGAGGCTTCGCTCATACAAGGGGAGAATGATGCTATGCAAATCGGTGCTCGATAGCCTTCCTATTTACTTCCTCTCTATTTTCAAGATCCCCAAAACGGTGGCCAAAAAGCTGGAGTTCATTAAAGCTAGATAATTTGCATGGCATTGGTGATAGTTGCAGAGGATGGCACGATATCTCATGGGATAGTGTGTAAGAGCAAAGAAGCAGAAGGACTGGGCATCAAGGATTTCAGAGACTTCAACGTCACACTTCATTGTAAATAGTTGTGGGGGCTTGGAGCGAAAGACAGTAGGCTATGACTACAACTAGTCAGGCAGAGATATTATAGTAGGCCAGAAACTGGGATTTGATACCGACGTCTTTGCACAATGTCTCCCCGATTTGGAGACATCCTTCAGTGTAAGGATATCATCAAATCGAGTGTTCAGGTCCATTTGGATAATAGACAAAAGTGTATGTTTTGGAAGGACAGATGGTGTGCAGATTTCACTTTAGAAGAATTATTCCCAAAGCTATTTCTTATTTCGGTTGCTCCTACGACATTTGTGGCTCATACCTTTGATACACAACTATCTGGGGGTATATGGGCACCCACTTTTAGGAGGAATCTGACGCACGAGAAGAAGGATCGGTTGGAGGATCTTTTGCTTTTCCACCTAGACTATCATCCAGTGGAGGGTAGGGCCGACAAGTGGTGGTGGAGATGGGAGGAGAGAACCTTCTCAATCAAGTCTGCATCCTCACTCATATCAGATGGTAGAATGCGCCACTGTTTTGCTCTACAAATCTGGGCCCCCTAAAAGCCCACTGAAGGTAAAGTTGTTGATTTGGAGGTTACCACATGGGCGGTTGCCCACTTGTGACAGACTTGCCCCTTTCCTTCAAAACAAACCTATCTCGTGTTGTTTAGATGGGGAAGTGGAGGAAGACCTTAACCACCTCTTCATAGAATGTTCCCTCTCTAAGGAGGTTTGGGCTTAAGATCAGTGGCAAGATCCACCTTAGCGTTGGCCCATTTGAGAGTGTGCAGCACCTACTTCTCAAATGGCACAAGGGATGGAACTTGAAGGTGGATAAGATTATATAATGGCTCATTCTTCATGCTACACTTTGGACACTATGGGGAGAAAGAAATAGTAGAATTTTCAGAGGCGCAACAAGAATTGAGGATAGCCTTATCTCCTTTGTTTGTGAGAGAGTGAGCAATTGGGTAAAACATTTATGTAACGTGGAGTCGCACAACTCCTCGCTTTTCCTTTTGTTGAGGGGGTAGCAAGGGGCACTAACTCGGTGTGGTGTTTTGTAAAGGGTTTTTTGGAGGACTGATTGACTATACTTGTATATCACATTTTATTTTTGCAATTTATACATATGTGGTACCATCCACTTCTCAGAAAAAGAAATGGGCATTGTGGAATTCTTTTAGCATTTTCATATACTTTATCATTTATCGGTAAGTACTTCGTGCACATATTATCAGATAAAATAATATCATCTATACTTATTACTGCTTTGCTGTGCAGGTGTTGTATTATAAATTGCATTGAAATAAATCTCATACAGATGCATGCTATGAGAAGAAATCTTAGCATTCTGATTCTGTGTGTCATGCATTGCACATAAAAAGATATGGGCATGCAAACCTAGTGGAAGTAGGACAAAAAGAAAGCACTATGCAAGTATGATGCCATTGTAAGAAGAGGCTCTACTTATCTATAAAGGTGATGAAATTGGCTCAATTAAATGGTGTACAAATTAGGTAGGCCGAGGTTTGCCATTGGACTCGTTAATGATAATTCAGTATGTTGTGGTTTAGTCCTATATCGGAAATCCATAGGAGTCTTCCCTTTATACATGTGGGGATTCTCTCAATTCAACATCTAAGTTTTGGGTTGAGTTAGGGCCTCCAACATGGTATCTGAGCGGATTTAACCATTGAATCCACATGTGGACACTTGGCCCTACCCGTAATGCTCCACAAACCAGCTGGTTCGGCGCGAGGTAAGGTGTTGTGGTTTAGTCCCATATCGAAAATCCATGGGAGTCTTTCCCCTGTATGTGTGGGAGATTCCCTCAATTCAACACCCAACTTTTGGGTTAGAGTTTGGGCCTCTAACATAGTATCAAAGCCTCGTTTACCCATTGGATCTATCTGTGGACATTTGGCCCTACTCATAATGCGCCCCAAACCGGTTGAAAATCCATGTAAGTTTTCCCTCTATACATGTGGGGGATTCTCTCAATTCAACGCCTAACTTTTGGGTTAGAGTTTGGACCTCTAACATGGTATCATAGCTTCGTTTATCCATTGGATCCACATGTGAACACTTGACCCTACCTGTGATGTGCCCCAAACCGGTTGGTTTGGTGCGAGGAGAGTTATTATGGTTTAGTACCATATCGGAAATCCATGAGTTTTTTCTCTATACATGTGAGGGAATCCCTCAACTCAACACCTACGTTTTGGGTTGAGTTCGAACCTCTAACATGATATCAGAGCCCAAAGTTATGATATGGGTCGCGCACCCCGTCTTTATCATGGTCCACGTGAAAGAGCCTAAATCGGCTTACACGTAAGGGGGCGTGTTAGAATAGTCTCATATTAACAATGGGCTAAATAAGACGTGCTTATAATTGTGGAACCCTCTCCACTCAACATCTTAACATTTTGAGTTGGATACACCAATCCAATAAACTCTAACATAGTATTAGAGTCTCGTTTACCCATTGGATCT
Organism: Amorphophallus konjac; assembly: GCA_022559845.1. Classification (NCBI taxonomy): domain Eukaryota; kingdom Viridiplantae; phylum Streptophyta; class Magnoliopsida; order Alismatales; family Araceae; genus Amorphophallus; species Amorphophallus konjac. Next base: position 167,962 of record JAHNEJ010000759.1, on the reverse strand, counting down.
ACATGTGGACACTTGGCCCTACCTATGATGCACCCCAAACCAGTTGGTTCGGCGTGAGGGGCGGTGTTGTGGTTTGATCCCATATTGGAAATCCATGGGAATGTGGGGGATTCCCTCAACTCAACGCCTAAGTTTTGGATTAGAATTCGGGCCTCTAACACAGCATACTGGATCATATTATTTTTGGGATCATTTAGTCAGTCACATGAAGGGAAATGGGTTCATAATAGATGAAGGCCCGGTTCTGGCAGATTGTGGAATGGGCTGGATTGGGCTACCTTCCAGTCCAACCCACCATGCAAGGAACCCAGGATACATAAGGGGCTGGTTTGATTAGAATGCTCATGGAGAACTCTACAATTGTCATCTCTGATATAATTTCAAGGATATCTCGGGGTAAATAAGCTTTAAAATAACAAGCACAAAACTGTCATAAAACATGAAGATGTCATTACAAGAATTTGTTGTCAAGGCTTCCAGGTTCAAGTTAAATTTGAGTTTGAATTCCTTTACTGGTCAGACTTGGAGTATTTTGCTTATAAAAATAAGTACACGATAATTTAGAAAATATTTATTTATGATTAGGATAGGAAGAACTAAGAAATAGACCTTTTCCCAAGTAAAATCAGTCAATTCCGTCTCTACCTAATACTTAGGTTCGTCAACACAAGGATATGATTTCTGAGTGAATTTTATGATTATTCCTCAAAAAATGAAAAGTGCTTTATTTGTTGTCAAAAAAATATGGATGACCTTCTCAGCCTCTGTACATCACTGTTCTGATGTCCCTTCTTTCACATTTCTCTTACTGTGAGCAGTTCCAAGGAGGATCTGCATCAGTTGGCAACAGAGCTGGACAATTCATACTTGTTTCTCTCCACAGCCATGATGATGCATAGTGGTATCATCAACATCACTATATGATAAAAGTGGATGTTCAAGAGCTAATGAATGAAGAGTAAAGAAGGCAGAGTGAAGTGTTTCCTCTATGCTTACACAAAACAAGATTCATGCTCCGGATGTGTTTAGTTAAGTCAACACATGCACGATAAGTCCACTGGGGATGGGAGAGTTGGATAAGGGACCTCATAGGTAACCATGAGGTCTCAGTATCAACTCCCATCATGGACAGAAATGCAAGGCATGTACCACTCAAGATCTGCACAACCCACGTGATTCGGCAAGTAGGTGGGGGGCCCACTGCCTGAGAGTAAGGTTTGGCGAGCCCATGGCTTTGGGTACTAGTGATGCAAGGCTCGATCCTGGGTGCATGGGTTCACTCTCTTAGTGTTATAAAAAAAGTCAATGTGTTTCCTCATCTAAGATAAGATTATGCAAACATTGTATATCATCCTCATCATGTAAGTCAATAGTAAGATGTCTATCTCCAAGATGCAACAAAATTTCAGCAAGTGATGGTAATGCATACGATGAATTTCTTTTTCCCCTTTTTTATAATATTAGTTTGAAATATAAAGTGTATAATTGCAAAGATGATACTTTTACACCAGATATAGATAAAGAAAAGATTTTGATGAAGATCATTAATCAAGGTGCAATATCTAATGGACATGTCGACTTGTCTATAAGTTATCAACTCTCCAACACCAACAGAAGAATCTTTTCTGAGAGAGGAAATTTTGAAGTCAGGAATAATAAAAGAATGTTTCTTTGTAGATAAGAATTCAAAGTTAAAATGTATAAGCATTCTATGTTATGCTCTGCAAAATATAATGATAGGCATTTCTTGAAATTATTTTCAATAAATCCCTCAAGAAGATAATGCAAAATTTTAGGTTTAAAGATATTTCACATGTTTCAAACTGATTTAGGTCACAAGATGGAACAGTTGCTGCAGTGAGCACATAAGTCATCTTCGTTAAGTACATGATATTATCCAGACTAAAATCAACTGAAAAAAAAATGTACCAAGAATCTTCAGTGGGAATACATCATAATATTTTGATTGTATTTATTTTGTTAGATCATGAACAATCAAGAAACTCAAGGACAAGTTTTCTCCAGCCCAAGAGGAATCATGCATCCAATGATCAGCACATCAGAACTGTGGACCATTATAAAATGGGTACAGCTTCCAAATGGAAAATCTAATTAAGGTCTGGTTTGCAGCATTGGGAATCTGAAAAAAGTACAAGCCAACATATTTTTCGGATTCACTGTTTTAAGAGTCAGAATAATCTCAAAAGTGGAAAAATGAAAACTGACAAAAATTATGAAAAATGCCATTATGAAAATCTCTTGTCAAGAAATTTGATTCCAAGTTAAACTTGGATTTCAAATCAACTGACTAGGCTTCGTGTATTGGGCTTACGGAATAGGTATGAAATAATTTAAAAATAATTATTCACAATTCAAGTAGGAATAGAAACTCTTTTCCAAGTAGAATTAGCAAAGATTAAACAATTTACACTTAGCACTCAGAATTGACACATGCTACAAATTTAGAGTGAATTTCATGATTATTTGTTAAAGAGAGGAGTGCCTTTTTTGTTCTTTGGTAGAGAGGGAGAGATGGTCTTTTGAACCTCAATGCCATCACTTTTTTTCCTCTGATTTTATTTCTTCTTCTACATCTCTCTTACCATTGATGTTCTGAGGAGGAACTGCATCACCAAGCACCTAAGAATATAAGCCTAAAGTGAGCCCCTTGTTGCCTTGTTCACCTGTCACCTTTAACTACACAGATCTACATCCAAATGCAGTTGGGCATAAAGAAATTCGTCTTAGTATATAATTAAGCAATACTTTCCAACAGTTAAAACCTATGCATGGCAAACCATTCCATCACCCCACCCCAAGACCCAATCTTGGACAACCTCTGATACAAACACTTGAATTGAATTTCATTTTCTAAAAAACCTCTCGTACGGGTACTTTCATGTCCCAAGTGTGAGTAAAAGAATTTGAGAATTTACAGATTTTCCAATCAATTCACATAAATTTAACATGTCAAAGATAAATAACACAGACAAAAAGGGTGTGCAGACATCTCATTTTCCACTACAACGAATGGCACCTAGGTAAAAGAGCGCATTTGTGTTCTTTCTCATTAGCCTCAAGATGTCATCAGCACTAGATAACCAGTGGCACATACTGTCTTTATTGTACAATAGACAGAACAACTGTAGGCACTGGCCAACAAGGCAGTTGAATTAAATCTTACAGATGATAAGTTTCAGAACTATGTGAACTTAAGACTATGACAAAACTCTAGAGAAAATATAGCAGAAGTGAGGTTATGGATCAACTTGCAAGATGTCGCTAAAATTGAAATACAAGTAGGTTCCATCAACTAAGCCTTCACGTTCAGAATCTTTCCTAATTCTGCAGAGAGATCATGGGAAGGTTGGTACCATCAGAATTTGCATATGATGCACTGATGAAGATGGATGAATCCCCTGTGCATTCAGTTTTGCAAAGATTTTCTGCAGCTTATAGATAACGAAGAGAAGATGAGGACCACATGTGGATGAGGTTTTATGGAGTTTACTAAACAAAAAGAAGCTATGGAACTGCTTCAGATCCATGGTACCACAACCTTATCAAGGGATCATGATGAAAGTTGGAGTTAACACCAACATAGGTCAGGGTGCAGATGCCAACAGGCTAGATATAATAATGTTATCAGCATGTCAACTGAATAGTTATTAGAAATTTTACATTTAAAACCCTAATAAGCCCTAGCCCCTTAGCTGATACACTTTAACTTTAAAATGTGAACTAAACAAGAACATAAGAACCATAGGGGATGAATCATCACCTTCTGAACACTACGGCAGATAGACGAGGACATCGGGAGTCAGCACAGCTGTGACTTTAGTAGGAGAAAAAGAGAGAATGAGATGGAGAGGGAGATTGGGAACTGCCCCCTTTACTCTGAGGAATTAGGGCAATCCACTAGGGCTGTTTTGACATCAGCCCTTTGATTTTAATCCAAGTGCAGATATCAATGCAAAGAGCACTACTCTGGTGCCACACTTTTTGCCACCTGATTTGCTATTCTCATCTCGGTTGTCCAATCAGATGATTAGATAATCAAGATAAAGTCGGTCCTGAACTTAAGTTTGACGCTTCCCAGCTCAGGAGAACCAAATTTAAGTTCGGCTTTTCCCGCCATCCGCTTTAGTGGGAAAAGAGTGTGGCAAACTGGTGGCCAAAAGTGTGGCACCTTAGCATTTCTCCAATACAAATAGAATACATAATAAAAAGCTTAATACTACCCATCACAGAGAAGTTTCATAAATACCACTATCCATTTCTAAATCTGATAGACTTCCAATCTAGAACATATATCCATTTCCAGAACCTTCCCCCCAGGAAGGTGGCCCAGTTTCCAGAACTATTTTCTTTTAAGTGGATGATACCACTATGTATATTAAAGTAAAATACAGGAGGGATTTACAAATGTGTATTGAATGCTCTCAAAAAATCCCTATACATCCCTATACAAAAAGAACACATCAAGATGTGGAACCTTGAAGCCCCTCAACGACGACAAAAGAGAAGAATTGTTTGTGCCTGCATTACAAATAGATTTAACCCATTCTCTCACCCTATTCGTAACAAAGTCCCAGATCCTCTCTGGAATAGTGGCCTCTTTCCTGAAAATTCTGCTATTCCTCTCTCCCCAGATAGCCCATAGGGTGGCATGGAAGATGAGCCATCAGATCGGCCTATCTCCCTTGAAGTGTGAATTCCTATGCCACTCCCTCAGAAGTTGCTACAGTCAGTGTGGGTTGCAATCCACACTGAATTTTGTTGAGAACATGCAGCCAAACATCTTGGGAAAACTGGCAGCCGATGAAGAAGTGGTCAATATTCTCCTCCTCCTCCCCACACAGGCAGCAAAGGGTGTGGATACCCTCCAAAAAAGTAGCGAGCCGATCACAAGTTGGAAGTTTGCCGTGAGAGATTCTCCATAGCAGCACCTTAACTTTAAGAGGGCTTCCAGGTTTCCATATTTGTCTTTCCCGAGGACGGCGCACTCTGCCATCTGTAACTACTTGGTATGCCAATCTGACTGAGAAGCGACCCTCCTTGTCTCATCTCCACCTCCATTCATCTACCTTCCCTACATCGGGTGAGTGCTGTTGTAGCATAAAAAGCAAATTCCCAAGCTAATCAATCTCCTCCCACAGATGTCTTCTGAAAAGTGGACTCCAACCCCCAAAGTTTGTCCCTCGAACAACTAACCCACCACTGTCAAAGGCTCCACCGAGGCTGCATAAAGCTGAGGCAACAATAGGTTGAAGGGATGATCAGTGCACCATCTGTCTTTCCAAAATCGACATTTAAGGCCATATCCCAACCCCACTCTAACTACTGCATTGACAATGCTGTTACTCTGCAGTATGTCCCTCCATAGGTGAGACATGTGATGCCGGGATGGGTTGGACAAATCCCAAATCCTTGCTCTGTTGTAGTACTTATAAGTGATGAATGTACTCCATAGTCCCCCACTCTTTGTGCCAATTCTCTAAAGCCATTTGCTCAAGAGGCCCAAATCGAAATCCCTGATGTCGTTAAACCCAGCCCTCCCACTTACTTACAAGCTCTCCCCCAACAATGTCATGCCAGCCTCTGCCCCTCATTTCACTACCATACCAGATAAATATTGCCTAGATAGATTGAAGCTTACTTGCCACTAATAGAGAGATCTAGAAAGTGGACAAAAAATAAATAGGGAGACTGTCCAAGATAGACTTACAGAGCACTAGCTGCCCCCCACATGAAAGCAACTTCCCTTTCCAACCTGCTAGCCTGGAATTAAATCTCTATACCATTGGCTGCCAATCCCTGCATTGTAGAGCACTATGAGTCAAGGGAAGTCCCAAGTAGAGAATAGGGATTCGCCAACCTGACAACTAAGAATAACAGTACCTCTCCTGATGGCTCTCTGCTCTATATTCACACCGATCACCTAGCTCTTGTGGTATTCACCTTAAGACCGCTGACCTCCTGTAGCAACTCCAGCATCAACCTGATGTCATACAACTGTTCCTCACCTTCCATCGCCCTCAGAATTGTATCATCAACATACTGTAGGTGAGAGATGTATAGTCCTTATGGAGCAACCTGGAACCCCCTGACCAACTCCTGAGACTCGGTTCTCAACCATATCCTGCTCAGAATCTATGCCACAAGAACAAACAAAAGTGGAGATCTAGGGTCACCTTGCCTAAACCCTCTACCACCATGAAATTAAGGTGTAGGTTCTCCGTTGATGAGGACTCTGGCGGATTGGATGCATGCCCAGATCCACCCGAGCCATCGGTTATCAAAACCCATCTTGGTAAGAACATCAAGCAGACATTGCCAGCTGACTCTATCATAAGCTTTCTCAAGTCCAACTTGATCACCAACCCTCTCCTTCTTCATGCCTTGATAGCATGTAAACATTCATGGGCACTAGAAAATTCTTGTGAATGATACGACCTCTGATGAAGGCTCCTTAATACCCACTGACAATCCTATCAATGACATTTCAAGTACCATAGCCAGCAACTTTGTGATTATTTTATGGGTCCCATAGAGCAGACTATAGGCCTGTAATCTCTGAGGCTCTCAACACCTTGCTTCTTTGAGATGAGGATGAGCAAAGTCTTGTAGATGCCTCTCAAATGAGTTCTCCCTTCCTAGAATTCCCAGATAGCTTGGAGAGGGTCTGCCTTTATGATGTCCCAACAATGATGAAAGAAAGTCATAAGGAAGCCATCCGACCTAGGAGCTTTGTCCCCTAAGAGAGAAGATAGCCTTTTTCACCTCCTCGTTAAAGGTACGAGAAAGATCTCTACTCTCCTCCGTCATAAGGCACAGAAGGAAGTCCTCTACAATGGATTAGTCTGACTAGCTCATCCTCAGTGAATAGTCTAGAGTAGAACTATCTGGCATGGCTCTTGATGTCTTCCAGAGTGGTGAAGAGCTGCTCCCCCTCCCTAATGCATTTAGTGCAGTTCAATCTCCTCCTTCAGGAAGCAATCTTTTGGCAATAAGAAGTATTTCTGCCTTCCTCCTTGATCCATGTTTCCCTAGCTCTCTACTTCCAGCAAATTTCCTCTTTCCTCATGATCTCTTCAAAAAGTCAGCCTTAAGCTTATCTCGTTGAATCTTATCTAGCTCATGTTATAGCCCTACCTCCTCCAGTGCATCAAGTCCCTCTAGTTGGACCGAGATTCTGTCCTTTGTTGCCTTGTATAGTAGAGTCTTGCTAGCACCTCACTAAGTCAACCCCTTTGCTAGATTCTTCAATTTGCCTACTAAAGTGGCCATAGCAAATGTCAACTGCTTCTGGATGCCCCATACTCTGATGACTGTGTCCATGAAGTCTTCCTCTCTAAATCAGTATCTTTCCAGTCTGAATTGGGATTTTCTCACCCTCCTGTAGTTAGTCTTGAGCATAATGGGCTTGTGATCTGAGACAGGTCTGGCCAAAGCCAAGGCCTCCAAATGAGGGAAATGATCTTGCCAATGAGTAGAGACAAGGAATCAGTCGAGTCTAGAGAGGACACAACCACCTTCTCTGCTGAACCTTCATGAACACTCCTTTGATGTCCTTCTTAATCCCAGAGAAGGACACAACCACCTTCTCAGCCAACTCTCTAACCTGTGATTCAGTTCCTCTCTCAACCACACCCACCATCTCCTTAACCTCCTCCCTCCCCAACCCCTACATGTCCTTCTAGACGTCTTCATCCTGCTGACCCGCCTCAGAGGACCCATGTTTGTGGGCCAGACTTCCTAAGGCCTCTTCTTCCGTCCCGGTAACATGGTCCTCATCAAACAGGTGGAATTGTGCCTCATCCTGCTAGGGGATATCATGAAGAGAACAGCAAGGGCCTCCTCGGCTGGGGGAGGCGGAGCCTCGGGGCCCCCCTTCCACAGCAACCAGGTGGCATCCGGAAATAGTTCGCAGGTAACAGCCAGCAGAGCTCCACTGGGGGGCCCGGAGAGGTTCTGCCCCCTCACTTGTGGGGCTGGACCGTTTCCGGAACTGTTACATTATCAGCTTAGAAAACCTATCTAAAGACCACCCGAGCAACTAATAAATGGTCACGTTACTGGTTATCGCTGAGATCCATAAATATCGGGATTGAAAAGTATATATATCAATATTTTGACATCACGTTTCTGATAACACTAAAGAGCTACCACTGTCCCTTATATATCAGTATGGATAACTCAGTGGTGCAGCAGTGTGCCAATGTCCTAGGATGTCATATTAGTAGCCTTCCTGTACCTTATTTAGGCTTACCACCGCATTATAGATCTCTGACTTGTTAAGAATGGGATCCTCTCATTCTGAGACTGCATGAGAAGCTAGCAGGTTGGGAAGCTAAGCGCTTATCTTTGGGAGGAAGAATAACTCTGCTAAACTCTGTGCTAACTGCTATGCTTATCTAGCCATCAAGGAAATCAGGTGGTCTATAGTAATGGACAACATACATTTTCTGGTATGGTATTTGGTGTGAGGAGTTATCCTCTAAAGATAGGTTCCCGAGAGTATTTACCGTTGTCTGCGACAAGTGGGTCAGGGTGCAACAATGTTATCAGGTGAACAATAGCAACCTTGGCAATTGATATTCAGGCATGCTCTCAAGGATGATGAGGAAGAGGAGTACTTATCCTTAATGCAGTATATTTTGCAGTTTGATATCACTCAAGAAGATAAAATGCACTGGAAAAGATTCAATGGACAGTTTGCAGTTAAATCCTTCTACTCATTGCTGGAAGACAGAAGTACACCAGAACCTAATACTCCCCACGTCTAGAAGGTGAAATCACCTCTTATAGTCCAAGCTTTCATGTGGTTGGTCTTTCAATGACATATTATAACTAAATTATATAGGCAGAAATGGAAACCGTACTGTGACATTACTTGTGTTCTATGCGGAACTGAATCTGAAGGCATTGATCATTTGTCCATCACTTGTTCAGTGAGTAGAACTGTTTGGAGTCTCTTTCCACAGCTATTGTGTTTTCAGCCTACCTTTAACTGAGTCCAAGAGATGGGGAATTTCTTCAGGACACAGCAGGCAGTCCATGGCAGACCCGCATATGCAGAGCTCCTTATCATTCCTCATGCGATATACTGGAGCATCTGGAAGGAATGCATCGACAACATCTTTCGGGAAACCATCGTGTATATGGAAAATATTTGTTTGAGGGTTATTTATTTTTTGTATACCTGGGGCAGATATATTCTTGGGGTAAACTTATTGGCATAAGGAGCTGAAGATGCTCAATCTTTTTTAGTTTTTTTTGAGGTAGAGGAATCTCTCCTCTCCTCTTAAATGTTATTGCCTCTGTTTATGCTATAAAATTGGTGGTACAGTCCACTACCTTTTCTGGAAAAAAAAAACACTAAGATTAAAAAAAACACAGATCATTTGCCAAAAGGAATGTTAGTCATGTTATATGTCTACACAGGTAAAGGTAAGCTGCTTGTGTTGCCTAGTCACATAGACTAGGGAGAAGCAAAGATGTTGGGCAGATGCAAATAGGGAATCCAGTAAAACATTGGGCAGAGGAAGTATCATAAATTGATAATTTCCTGAAACCTATGTGACGCGGAGCGAGACTCATGACATCGGACATCAATTGGCGTCATACAAAGGCGATATTTGATCGGAGTCGCAATTGAGTCAATTTTATTTTATTTTTATGTATTTTGACTTTTATTTGAACCAAAGGAAAAAAATGTGCTATCTTTATTTGGGCTATGTTATAGTTATTGGGCCTCATGAGTGGGCCTAGGTAATTGTCTTTTTGTAAGGGGCAAAAAGGTCCAAGTCACATGTAATTTTTCCTATAAATAGGGTGCCCCTCCTCTTGTAATAGAATGGATGATGAATGAAATGAAAAGAAAAATTTTCGAGATGCAATGTCTTGTTGTTCGTCTCTGAGAGGCAGACTGGGGTGAGAGGCCCCAAGGGAGAGGACGTGAGGTCTGGACATCAAGCCTCACCGCTCCCAACCCCAATATCCAAATCCACCTCCCATGACTGCCATCCACCGTCACCTGCCGCAACAACAATCATCCCAGCCTTCTCCCTCTGCCCTCTCTACATACCCAACCACTGCCTACCCCCTCCCCGCTGCAATCCCCCCCAATCACCGGCTACAGTACTGCCCCCTACTCTCTCTCTCATTTCCTGTTCACACCCAGAGTGAAACAGGACTGCCTCTGCCGGTGGCAGCTTCGTACCCCTTCGTGCCTGCCCTCCCCCCGTCCTCTCGCGGCCCCGCTCACCCCCACTCACCCCATCGTCGCTGTTTCCAGCCCCGGCCTGGTCGCCGCCGCCACTGCTGGCCGCAGCCTGCACAGGCGGCCTCCCAGTGCACCCCGTCCGCTGGATGTTCGCCCCGCCGGTCGCCCACACAGCCACTCTATCCCCTTCCTCCCGTAGCCCCACATCAACGACGACAGGCACTAGCAGAGACAGCCTCTGCACCACCGAGCTTCGCCCTCGCTGGCCAACCCCCATAATCCACAAGCCCCACCTCCGTCGTGAGATGCTTGTTCCCCTCGAATGTCGCCGCCTGTACCCGAGCGGCCCTCCACCTCGCCGGACGTCCAACCGCAGCCCGCCTTCCACTTCGTGACCCCCTGCGCAGCCCAACCAGCTGGCGCCCTGTCTGTGCTGGTCCGCCACCGATGCCCAATGCCCCTGCCGCAGTCTTGCCATCCATTGCCGGCGTCCCCAGTTCCCACGGTGACAACCTCGGCGCCATCCTACGTCAGCCGAACCGGCAGCCACAGTGCTGCCTACTGCCACCAGCTGCAACGCCACCCCCACCTCGCCGAGCTCGCCTGCCCTGGCCTGTGGATCCCGCCACTTGCCCCCCCTCTCTTGCAAGCATCCCCCTCACCCTCCCCGTACAGTGACCCGCCGTCCATCACTCCCACGTCTCTCTCCCCTCACCCTTGTACAGAGTGCCCATCCCGCCTCTCTCTCCCCTCACATGCCTGATAGGAACGGCACTGTAGAGGCCTAAGAAGGGGGCTCAAACGATCCCATATTGGAAACTACAAAGATGGGCATGTGCTTATAAGCAAGACCCAAGTCTTCTCCTTTGAGGGTCCTTTTACCAGCAAAAAAGGACAAAACCCTAGCCGCCCCTCGGGCGTAGCTGGGGCAATACCTCAAAGGAGACACCGCAAATTTGTATGTCTTCATTGGCGCCGTCTGTGGGAACCCCGGCCCAATAAGCACAAAGCCCACCTTTGCTGGGGGGGCTAGTGTAGAGGCCTAAGAAGGGGGCTCAAAAGATCCCATATTGGAAACTACAAAGATGGGCATGTGCTTATAAGCAAGACCCAAGTCTTCTCCTTTGAGGGCCCTTTTACCAGCAAAAAAGGATAAAACCTTAGTCGCCCCTCGGGCGTAGCGGGGACAGTACCTCAAAGGAGACACCCCAAATTTGTACGTCTTTAGGTGCGACCCACGTCGATCCCCCGTTCTTCTCTCTGTCTCTCTAATTATGACAGGGTCAAAAGAAATAAAAAAATACATCTTCAAAAAAAGGAGAGAACAGAAAAAGGGGGGAAAAGAATATTTTTTCAGAAAACAAAGAAAAGAAGAGAAAGAAACCATTTTTGTCCCGCGTCAGTTTGAAAAGAGAGAGAAATCACGGCCTTCCTAGTAATTGTTCTGCATCAGTTTGGTATCACAAGTTTGGAAATCAGTTTCTTCCTAAAAACTGAGGTCTTGCCTAGTGCATGATGTGTTTGTTCTTCCTTCCAACAAGAGTGCATTTGCCAAATGGTACGATTATCTTTTTATATCTTAGTGACTACTTTGTTGGCAACGATCTGTCCCAAGGTGTGGTCATCCTACTCTCACAAAAAAGGGAAATTATTGCCAAGAACCATCGTGCATTTGTAGAATTTGAAAAGATATTCATAGTAGAGACCACCAGACATCGAGCAAAATATTTTGATGGAGCCTGGGCCAATATCACTTCATCACCGGACCTCTATATTCGGGTTGGCCGAAATTGGTTGCAAGAACCAAATGCGATCTACGATCGTGAGAGCCACACTTGCATGTTGAGGCCCCCACGTCTCATAAGCATATTTCGTCTTGTCAGCGAGCCACCTCCCGTAGTTTCACCGCGTGCTTCTATCACAACGATCACCCAGGCCACTGCAGAGGTTCCAACTACTCACTCTATGCATGTTGATGATGTTAGGGATACAACTCTATTTGTCACGTCAGACCTGGATCGAATTGATGTGTTAGTCTTTGAGCCCGATTCGGTGCTTGCTTCAGAGTCCTTCACTATCGTTTGGGACCACGACTTATTTATTTCTTCATGATTTGATTTGATGTTAGAGTGTGGAGTCAGAACTCATACGCCCTTGCACGGGATCACACTCTGCCTCAGGAGCGCATCCACTGCTTCAGGGGAGCATTCTCAGCGTTAGGGGAGCATGGCGAGCACATGCTGTCTCTGGGGAGCAATCGCTGCTTCAGGAGAGCATCCTCAATGTCAGGGGAGCATGCATTGCGGGCTCAAGGCATTTCGATGTCACTTGGAGCAGGCCGACCTGCATGAAGATGTGTCGACCTGGTCTTGGCAATGCATTGATCTGACTGATGGTAGGGGAGCATTAGCAGTCTCTGGAGGGCATACTCGGTCTCAGGAGAGCATCCTTGGAGACAGGCGAGCATGCACGTTTGTTGTATCCCAGAAGAGGATTTCTGTTTAACATGGGTATTGTTGTCCTTAATACCCTGACTAATGATGCCCTAATCTCCTAGTATAAAAGGATGAGCTCTCTCCTTGTATTGTAACCCTAGTCGTTGATTATTAGTGGATTACTGCTGTGGCCGTGAACGTAGGAGGCATCTTGCCTCCGAACCACGTAAAAAATCCCTGTGTTCTTGTGGTTTTGATTTCTTTTTCTCCTTTCTTCTTCCTCCTCTGCTGGTTGTCCTCCTCGTCTGGGTACTCTATATTCCCAACAACTGGTATCAGAGCCTTGTTCTGGTTCGAGGAGAACAGTAGGAGCAATGGCGGCGGATGAAGGAAAGGTGAGGATCGACAAGTTCGATGGCAAGGACTTCGATTTCTGGAAGATGCAGATCGTAGACTACTTGTATCAGAAGAAGCTGCATGAACCGCTTCTTGGAACGATGCCGACAAGGGTGAAGAAAGAAGATTGGGATCTACTAGACAGACAAGCACTCGGAGTTGTTCGCTTGACGTTGACCAGAAACGTCGCCTTCAACATCGTGAACGAGAAGACCACGGCAGGATTGATGAAGGCACTATCAAATATGTATGAAAAGCCCTCGGCTTCAAACAAGGTACATTTGATGCGTCGTTTATTTAATCTGAAGATGGCCGAAGGTGCTTCTGTTACAGATCACATCAATGAATTCAATGTGATTACAACTCAGTTGAGTTCTGTAGAAATAAATTTTGAGGATGAGATTCGGGCCTTGATTCTTTTATCCTCCTTACCTGAAAGTTGGGGTGCTACTGTGACGGCTGTAAGTAGTTATTCCGGTTCAAGCAAATTGAAGCTTAATGAGGTTCGAGACCTGATTCTAAGCGAAGATATTCGCAAAAGGGAATCCGGTGAAGTCTCAGGTTCTGCTCTGAATACAGAGAGCAGGGGAAGAACAAACCAGCGCAGACAAAATAGGAGCAGATCCAAGTCCAAGAAAAGGAGTCAGTCTAAGCCCCGCGGAGATGGCTGTTGGAATTGTGGTAAGAGACATTTGAAAAGGGACTGCAGACTCCTGAAGAAAAAGAATCAGAGTCAGAAACAAGAAGAAGATTCTGCGAATGCTACGACAGAAGAGGTCCATGATGCACTTATCTTAAGTGTTAATAGTCCCATTGAATCATGGATTCTAGACTCCGGAGCATCCTTCCACTCTACCTCACATAAAGAAAGTATGCAAAATTATGTTGTTGGAAATTTTGGGAAGGTTTATCTTGCTGATGATGAGCCATTAGACATTGTGGGGAAGGGTGATGTTCAGTTGAAGACAGCAAACGGGACTGTGTGGAAGTTGAAGAATGTCAGACATATTCCAGGCTTGAGAAGAAATTAGATCTTCATTGGTCAGCTTGATGATGAAGGATATGTCACTACCTTTGTTAGTGGGTGCTGAAAAATAACCAAAGGTGCCATGGTCATAGCACGAGGTAACAAGACTGGAACCCTTTATATGACCGCAAACAACAAAGACACAGTGGCAGTGGCAAATTCAGAAGTTGAATCAAAGACCTGGTACTGCAGACTTGGACACATGAGTGAGAAAGGAATGAAGGTGCTGACAGCAAAGGGGAAGTTGGGTGATTTGAAGTCCATAAACATTGGGCTATGTGAAGACTGTATCTTCGGAAAGCAGAAAATGGTCACTTTCTCCAAAGCTGGAAGAAGTTCTAAGCTAGAAAGGTTAGAACATGTACACACAGATGTGTGGGGACCAACCCCTGTACGATCTCTTGGAGGCTCACTCTATTATGTCACATTCATCGATGACTCCACTCATAAGATATGGGTTTATTTTCTGAAAAATAAATCTGATGTTTTCTCTACCTTTGTGAAGTGGAAGGCAGAAGTGAAAAATCAAACTGGCGCAAAGATCAAGTGTCTGAGGTCTGATAATGGCGGAGAGTACAGCAGCAAGGAATTCAAAGATTTATGTGCACTGCATGGCATTCGTATGGAGAAAATAATTCCAAACACTCCACAACAGAACGGGGTTGCTGAACGCATGAACAGAACCTTGAATGAGAGAGCTAGAAGCATGAGATTACATGCTGGCCTACCGAAGACCTTCTGGGCAGATGCAATCACTGTGCGACTTACCTGATTAATAGAGGACCTAGTGTTCCTCTAAATGGTGAGATATCTGAAGAGGCTTGGACCGGTAAACAGGTAATTCTTTCGCACTTGAGAGTATTTGGTTGTGTTTCATATGTGCATATTGATTCAAATGGCAGAGACAAGTTAGACCCCAAGTCAAAAAAGTGTTTTTTCATTGGATATGGTTCTAATGATTTTGGATACCGTTTCTGGGACGATGAGAATAGGAAAATCATTAGAGAAAGAAATGTTATATTCAATGAAAATTTACTGTACAAGCACATATCTGTTATGAAATCTGAAGATGCAGGCCAAGAAACTCAGAAATCTGGACATGTTGAGTTGGAGGAAATTTCAGAAGATGATGTGTTGAAGGGATTTCAAGGAAATCCTGAAAACACTGTAGTGTAACCAGAGTTAATCACACCCAAGGTTCAACCAAGAAGATCAAGCAGATTGCCTAAACCGATTGAGCGGTTTTCTCCTTCTTTGTACTATTTGTTGTTGACTGATGCTGGTGAACCTGAGTGTTTTGATGAAGCTATGCAGGTAGAAGATTCTATCAAGTGGGAGCTGGCAATGAAAGATGAGATGAACTCCTTACACAAAAATAAAACTTGGGTGTTGACTGAACTACCACCTGGCAAGAGAGCTTTGCACAACAAATGGGTTTATCGAATAAAAGAAGAACATGATGGCAGTAAGAGGTACAAAGCAAGGTTGGTTGTGAAAGGCTTCCAACAGAAGGAAGGTATTGATTATACTGAAATTTTCTCTCCAATTGTCAAGTTAACTACCATTAGATTGGTGTTGAGTATTGTTACTGCTGAAAAACCTGCACCTAGAACAACTTGATGTTCAGACTGCTTTCCTTCATGGTAATTTGGAGGAGGATATCTATATGGTACAACCGGAAGGTTTTCATGAACATGGTAAAGAAAACCTTGTTTGCAAGTTAAACAAAAGTTTATATGGTCTGAAACAAGCTCCCAGACAGTGGTACAAGAAGTTTGATGGATTCATATGTAAAAATGGTTTCATTAGATGCAACATGGACCATTGTTGTTATCTTAAGAAGTTTGATAATTGTTATATCATATTGCTGTTGTACGTGGATGATATGTTTATTGCAGGTTCAAGTATGACAGAGATTGACAATTTGAAAATGCAATTATCAAAGGAATTTACTATGAAGAACTTAGGAGCAGCAAAGCAAATTCTTAGGATGATAATTAGAAGGGATAGAACAGCTGGCACTGTGAAGCTATCTCAAGAAAGTTACATCCAGAAAGTGTTGAGCAGATTCAACATGCAGGATGCAAAACAAGTTAGCACTCCTTTGGCAAGTCACTTCAAGCTATCTAAAGAGCAGTCACCAAAGTCTGCTGAAGAACGTGAGTCCATGAAGAAAATTTCTTATGCATCAGCTGTAGGAAGTCTGATGTATGCCATGATTTGTACCAGGCCGGATATAGCACATGCAGTGGGAGTTGTGAGCAGACATATGGGAGAACCGGGCAAGCAACACTGGGAGGCAGTGAAATGGATTCTGAGATACCTAAAAGACACCTCAAGTAAGTCACTTTGTTTCAGGAAAAGTGATGTTATCCTACAAGGTTTTGTTGATTCAGATCTTGGTGGTGATCTGGACACCAGAAGAAGTACCACTGGCTATGTTTACACCTTGGGTGACACTGCAGTGAGTTGGGTTTCAAAACTTCAAAAGGTTGTTGCTCTCTCAACAACAAAAGCAGAGTATGTTGCTATCTCTGAAGCTAGCAAAGAGATGGTATGGCTGAAAAATTTTCTGAAGGAGTTGGACAAGGAACAAAGCAATAGTGTGCTGTTTTGTGACAGTCAAAGTGCAATTCACCTTGCCAAGAACCCAGTCTTTCATGTAAGGACTAAGCACATACAACTGAAGTATCACTTCATTCGTGGTTTGCTTGAAGATGGTGTTTTGTTGCTGGAAAAAATACTTGGTGCAGAGAATCCAGCAGACATGTTAACCAAGGTGGTAACCACGGAGAAACTGAGGCTGTGCAAAGTCTCAGTTGGCCTCCATGGATGATTGATGGAGAGATGCCGTAGCAGTATTTCCGTTGTTATATTGAGCAGGGTTAATACATTGAGTTGTTTGCTTTCTTTGGAGTTCAGACTCCAAGTGAGAGATTGTTAGAGTGTGGAGTCATAACTCATGCGCCCTTGCACGGGATCACACTCTGCCTCAGGAGCGCATCCACTGCTTCAGGGGAGCATTCTCAGCGTCAGGGGAGCATGGCGAGCACATACTGTCTCTGGGGAGCAATCGCTGCTTCAGGAGAGCATCCTCAATGTCAGGGGAGCATGCATTGCGGGCTCAAGACATTTCGATGTC
Organism: Amorphophallus konjac; assembly: GCA_022559845.1. Classification (NCBI taxonomy): domain Eukaryota; kingdom Viridiplantae; phylum Streptophyta; class Magnoliopsida; order Alismatales; family Araceae; genus Amorphophallus; species Amorphophallus konjac. The sequence continues at coordinate 150,734 of JAHNEJ010000759.1, read as the reverse complement.
ACTTGGAGCAGGCCGACCTGTATGAAGATGTGTCGACCTGGTCTTGGCAATGCATTGATCTGACTGATGGTGGGGGAGCATTAGCAGTCTCTGGAGGGCATACTCGGTCTCAGGAGAGCATCCTTGAGACAGGCGAGCATGCACGTATGTTGTATCCCAGAAGAGGATTTCTGTTTAACAGGGGTATTGTTGTCCTTAATACCCTGACTAATGACGCCCTAATCTCCTAGTATAAAAGGATGAGCTCTCTCCTTGTATTGTAACCCTAGTCGGTGATTATTAGTGGATTACTGCTGCGGCCGTGGACGTAGGAGGCATCTTGCCTCCGAACCACGTAAAAAATCCCTGTGTTCTTGTGGTTTTGATTTCTTTTTCTCCTTTCTTCTTCCTCCTCTGCTGGTTGTCCTCCTCGTCTGGGTACTCTATATTCCCAACATTTGATTGGGTCACGGTGTTCGAAGATGATCAGGCAATTGATCCATCTGATGAGATATTATCTCTAGAGCTGTCCTATGTTGATGTCGTGTGGCAGGAGTTCTGCGAAGCACATGAGAGGCGACAACTCGACATTCATCGCATGATTGTCCGCCCCGAGCTCTTTGGCATAGCCTCCGGTGATCGTCCCATTGGTGCTTCAACACATCAAAACTCGAGGACGAATTTTCTCGAACCGGAGGTGATTGACGTGGAGCGAGACTCGTGACATCGAACATCGATTGGCGTCGTACAATGGCAAGATTTGATCGGAGTCGCAATCGAGTCAATTTTACTTTTTTGTTATGTATTTTGACTTTTATTTGAGTCTAGCTTTAGAGTCAAAAGGAAACAAAAATGTGTTATCTTTATTTGGAATATGTTATAGTAATTGGGCCTTATGAGTGGGCCTGGGTAACTGTCTCTTTGTAAGGGGCAAAAAGATCCAAGTCGCATGTAATTTTCCCTATAAATAGGGAGCCCCTACTCTTGTAATAGAATGGATAATGAATGAAATGAAAAAAAAATCAAGATGCGATGTCTTGTTGTTAATCTCTGAGAGGGAGACCGGGGTGAGCGTTTTTGAGGGGGAGACCAGGGTGAGAGGACCCACGGGAGAGGACATGAGGTCCGGGTGTCAAGCCTCACCGCTCCCAACCCTAATATCTAAATCCACCTCCCACCACTGCCATCCACCGTCGCCTGTTGCAACAACGAACATCCCAGCCTTCTTCCTCTGCCCTCTTTGCGTACCCAGCTGCTCCCTACCCCCTCCCCGCTACAATCCAGCCCCGGGCACCTAGAGCCCCGGCCTGGTCGTCGCCGTCACCGCCGCCGCAGCCTACACAGGCGGCCTCCCGGTGCACCCCGTCCGCCCGATGTTCTCCCCGCAGCTTGCCCTCACAGCCACTCTGTCCCCTTCCTCCTGTTGCCCCATGTCAACGATGACAGGCGCTCGCAGAGACGGCCTCCACACCACCCACCTTCGCCCTCGTTGGCCAGGCCCCATAACCCACAGGCCCCACCTCCATCGTGCGACACATGTTGCCCTCGAGTGCTGCCGCCTGTACCTGAGCGGCCCTCCACCTAGCCAGACATCCAAAAGCGGCCCGCCTTCCGCTTTGTGACCCCCTGCACAATCAGACCAGCCAGCCCCCTGTCTGCCATGGTCCGCCACCGAACCCGACGCCCCTGCCGCGGTCCTACCAGCCATCGTCGGCATCCCCGGTTCCAGTAGTGACGCCCTCGGCGTCATCCTCCATCAGCCGAACTGGCAGCCACAGTACTGCCTGCAGCCGCCAGCTGTGACGCCACCCCCACTTCGCCGTGCTCACTATCCCGCCTGCGGAGCCCGCTGCTTGCCCCCCCTCCTGCACGCATCCCCCTCACCCTCCCCGTACAGTGACCCCACCGGCCATCCCTCCCAAGTCACTCTCCCCTCACCCTTGTACAAAGTGCCCCATCCCCCCTCTCTCTCCCCTCACCTGCCTGACATGAACAGCACGACCCACGCCAATCCCCCGTTCTTCTCTCTCTCTCGTGTTAAGACAGGGTCAAAAGAAAATAAAAAAATACATCTTCAAAAAAAAAGGAGAAAAGGAGAGAACATACGAGGGAAAAATATTTTCTGAGAAAAAAAAAGAAAGAATCTCTTTCTGTCCCGCATCAGTTTGTAAAGACAAAGAAATCACGGTCTTCCTCGTAATTGTTCTGCATCACTATGCTACATTATGGCTAGTGAAATTACAGCCGTTTCTAAAGGAAGTTCTTTTTAGAAAATGCGAGTAGCATCATCAAGAAAAAGAAAGTTGTTCTAAAAGAGCTAAGAGAGCAGTAACCAATTTTATCTAGAGTAACCTTCTAAAGTGGCACTCAGGGATTCATAAATTCCCGAGACAGCGAACTCAATTCCATTATGAGGTCAGAAAAATCTTTGGGTTAAATATTCTTTACAACTTCTATTGATTTTCACATTATTCAGAAATTCAATCCTTTGTAGAACATTACTTTTTGTCTTAATTGATGAGTATTGATGCTTTAAATGCTAAGAGAGTTGGAGACTTGTCTTGAAGTTTAAAAGTTTTAAAATTAGTAGGAGCAAGTCAGAGTTTATGTATTGTAATATTAGTGATGAGAGAGTGGTAGAGGAAGACATGGTTCTAATTGATGGACATAATATTCCAAAGAGTAGTAACTTTCGGTACTTAGGGTCTATCGTACAAGAGAATGGGGAGATTTATGACGACGTTGCACATAAGATTAAGGCAGACTGGTTAAGATGGAGAAGCGCATCAGGAGTCCTCTGTGACCGTCGTATGCCTGTGAAACTCAAAATGAGGTTTTATAGAACAGCTGTAAGGCCTGTTTTGCTATATGACACCGAGTGTTGGGCAGTACGAAAGAAACACATTCACAACATGTGTGTAGCAGAGATGAGGATGCTGAGATGGATGTGTGGCAAGACTAAGAAAAAAAAGATTAGGAATGAGCGCATCCTTAAGGACTTGGGGATAGTCCCAGTTGATAGTAAAATGAGAGAAAATAGACTCAGGTGATTTGAACATGTGTTTCGTCGTCCTCACTCAGCGTCGGTTAAAAGATGTGACCGAATCTTAGTGGATGCCAGTAAAAGAGCTCGGGGAAGGCCTAAAATGCGATGGTACAATGTTATTAGGAAGGAGATTAGTTTCTTGGGTTTAAATATGAATATCACACTTGATAGAAATCTTTGATAGAACAGGATTCATGTAGCCGACCCCAAATAATTGGGATAAGGCTCTGATGATGATGATGATGATGATGATAATGTAGAACATTACTTTCTACCGTTTTCATTCCCTTCTGAGAATGTGATCTCTTTCGAAACTTTTTTCTTGGTAATTAAAATTTGATTAGGATTGTGTTGTCCAGTCTCGTAATCCAATGCTAGAGAAACACAGAATAAACTAAAGTGCCTACCTGCTTCTGTACTAGTCACATGGCACATGTTAAAGAATAAAAAATGAATGACAAAAGAAGAACATTAAATACCTGCTCTTTATTTTTGCTCTGAACTCGACAAGTTATCTTCTCAAAATTCTGTGCCCACAGATTATGCATCCAATTATCATCCACGGTAAATTTCAACTTTCAGAAGTGAATGGATAGAAGTGGGCCGCAGATTACCTTGCCAACTTGCCGTAATGCATTGAAAAAACTTTCCTCTTCTTGGCGTGTCCAAGCAGCCCACTGCCGTGTTGGCTTTTTCACTGCATGAAAAAGAATAAACACCACAACTGACAAACATCCTCATTTCATAAAATATGTACCAAAGTGTCACAGGACATTTTAAGCCAAATGACAGCAACAAAACATATATTCACATAAAGATGGATGGAAGGAAGAGCTAAAAGTCAAAACTGATGAATTTGATTCAGCATGTAGTCTGTTGGAGAATAGGGAAGGAGGGAAATAGCATTGCTTTTCCTCTCTAAGCAGAAAACAATGTATTGGGAATATTCTTCCGGGGTTGCTACTTATATTATTCAATGGGCTTCAGTAATTCTGAGAATCCCCTCATCTCAGCTGAGAAGCATTATGACGACATTATCTTAAGCCTCATTTGAACACATCAGATAATAGATTTAGAGGTCTCAAATTCCTCAAATTTCATCAGAAGAAAAACTGTTTGCAAATGAAAAAAAAAAGTTTCTAGATTCTCCCGCTATTTCATTTGATCTGTTAGACTCAACAAATGCATCCATGTAGATTCTCATGTCATCCGATAAAAATGGGGTGGGATGGGAACCATTGACACTCATTAGTTTGAATATCTTTTTACTAAAATGTCCCATATCAAATCAGAAAAAAGAGCCAGATCCATGCCTTCCAATTCACCACTCTGCCATCACCACCTCACATTAGGTATGCATGAAAGCTGCCAACAGTTGCTATGCCACAGGTTAATGGGAGGGTCCTCGAAAAGTCACAGAGGGGATGGTACAGGAAAAGGTGTTTTCCATAAGAAAGCCTCTAGCCCATCGTCACTCCAAGGTTATCTTCCCAAATGAGATAGGAAAAGACAGCTGGAATCTAAGCTTTGTCAACTCCGCTGACATGCAACTGCTCCAAATATAAATGTTCCTGGAATTTATACATAGTTAAGTTTTGCCAAATGCGGTGAGTGGGTCTTTCTTTCTCACGGATGTACATCCTTTTCTTATTATCTCATAGAAATCGGTGTTACATTCCACACTTCTCCACAAAATGGAACAAAACGTAGAAACTTGATGGACTTTAACTGTGGGGGAGGTCAGCAAGCAGAACCGGCTTAGCATCTACCAATCAAAGATTAGAAATATATATCATATATATACAACACAAGAAATTCCAAAATCAAATTTGGAAGTCTGAAGCATGAAGCGAGGAACTTACCGGGCTTCTGAGAGGTCGCAGCAGCTGAAGACGATAATGCAGGGGGATCACCATCATCCGCAACTTTTGCAGAACCCTTCTCATGTGGAGGGCTTGCCTGCACATTAGAATTCACTTCCGACTGCGGCGGCATGTTTAGACAACACACCTGAAACCCTAGGTGCGCATAACTCCCGGCGGTCCAATTTGATCACGCTAGAACTCCAACCCCGCCAACAACGCTAGGGTTTCCTTGAACCCATCCGCCAATACGAAATCGAAAACTTCAAAACACCTAAGGCTTCGATCTGTTCCAACTAAAATGGATGGATACCAATATAAGAGGAAGATCATAATCAATTCAATACCGTGATTTCCACGAAAATAAATCATCTTTCTAAGGGGAAAAAACGCATCTTTTCAAAATCGGTGACCAAATTCAGAAAAGAAAAAGATGAAAAGAAATATTCAAAATCAGGACATTCCACCTCTGCCCTAAATCTAGGCCCGCTTCACGAATAGAATCCAACACTAAGAGGCAAACTTTTTTCCAGGGAGAAATATATCAGCATCATATTATAGAAAAAAAATCAAATAAGAAGAAAAGATGGATTGACACGAAAAACATAAGGAACAGCGAGAAGAAGAATACGTACTCGTCGAGATCTGGGAGGAAGAACTCCGACCAACGGGAAATCCAAACAGACAGAGAGAGTTGTCTGCGCGCGATCCGATGGAGAATTCGTGGTTTCTCCGCGATTTCTCGGAGTGGAAGGGACGTCGCAAACGATTTCCGGGAGGAAGAACCCGGAAACCGAAAAGTGAAAACAACGTTTCAGATGGGGAAAAAGTTGAGGAGGTTTCCTTGCCAAACAGCAGATGAGAATTCGGGATTCCGGAATGCTGCTCCCCTGTGTGGCCCGGCTCGTTAGTGACACCTCGTCTCTCTCTCTCTCTCTGTCCACCCTCTTTACCTTTGGATTTGTTTTCAGATATCATCAATCACCCTTGTTGGACCAGCTTTTTATCACCACCTGGATCATAAAGAGGGGCGCCCTAAAATTTGTAAAAGGGTCTTCTTGCATTAAGTTGAATGACTTATAGAGTGTTTGGTAGTTTTTTTATTATTATTTTGCTCAAATTAAAAAATAGGAATATGTAACCCACTCAACCATGTTTAGTGGTTGTTTCTCTAATTTTTCTTGGGAAGAACTCATCCCATTAAAATCTCCTTCTAAATAAAAATAACTCTCCGACTTTTTTGAGAATGCTCTTTGGCAACCCGACCTCCGTCGCACCGTGACTCTGTGAAGTCTCATTCCCTCGTCAAACAGGTATGCTCCTCCCTCCCTCCTCTCTTCCAGTGATCCGTCAACGTGACTATCGTGTCGTGCCACAGGTGCCCAACCGGAACTATTCCCTCGCCCTCCTCATGACCGTCGTGCATAGGCATTCTCCATCCCCTCTCCCTTCCCTCATCTTTGTCACGGTCGGCGTACCGCCAGTGCCCCGCTACGCATCCCCCTTCATCTTGTACCACCGACGCACCATCGGCGCATCGCCGGCCGCACTCCATCACCCTGGTCATTACTGGCATTTCACTATTGCCCAACTGTGCATGCCCCTCTGATGAGCCCCCTTCCCTCCCCCTCCCCTCTTCTGACGCAATTTCTTTCTCCTTATGATTGGCGTTCAGCAGGTGTCTGTCGGCCTTGCACCACCGGTGCCCCCATCCCTCTCCCTCCCCTCTTCCGACCACTCTCTCCTCTCTTCCGACGTTCCGCCGATAGCCCCCCTTCCCCGCTCCCCCTCCTCCGTAGGTACCGCCAACGGCCTCCCTTCCCCGTTCTCCTCCTCCAGCACATCCACCGCCGAACCCTATTAAATAAATTCCTATGTAATGTTAGATAAACTCCTCTGTTACAGAGGAGACATCAAAGATTATTCCCCAAATTTTTTTATCAGGTCAAAATATTTCTTTATTTTGACCAATTTTTGCCAAAAAGAAAAGCAATGAATATTATTCCCCAATTTTCTTTGATTGCCAAATGTGTGCTTGGAATAATCCCACTGCGGATGTTGCTTAAGATATTCCATCTAAGTTATATACTGCTTCATGTCATTCTTGCTACTTGCCTCCCAATTTTGTATTGATATAGGTATCTCCTTCATATGTGCGTGTGAATTTTGTAACTATGTAACATGTGTATTAATTTATATTTGTGTATTTAAGAGAATATTGTGTAATTGTGTGTATATGGATCATGTGTTTTGTTAATGTAACACCCTCAAATATAGTTAAGTTGTACTCTGTATCATCGAGACATCTTTTGAAGTATCGGCTCAGTTCTTGTAAAGAACTCTGAAGTTAAGCGTACTTAATATGGAGTAGTATTGAGATGAGTGACCTCTCGAAAATCCACTATTCTGAAGTCGATCACCCTTAGAAAGGGACAAAATCGTGAGGTCGATAATCCAAAGTTGATGGTACCTCGACGGTACAGAGTATGGGGCATGACCGTTAAGATATCAAGTTCTACTTTGTAAAGAATCAAAAGATTATGTATTTTGGGGAATTAATATTTTATTATTATATATTTTGATACATGGTATATATGGAGTATGAAACACAAATATCCTCAGCCAGTGATCCTAATGAAAGGTTGATTTGGAATCAAACTCGATTAACTTACCTAACTAAAATATTGGTAGAATATCATCGTGTTGAAAAAAAGGCATCAACTAGTCGGAAGCCTAAAGCATAGAAATCAATGCAATCAGAATTTAACAATATGTTTAGATTTAATGTTACTACTAAATAATTGAAAACTCAAGTCCATATGATGAAAAATGATTATATTGTAATAAAGAATATACTCAATATAAGTTATACAGGTTACGTAAACACATCACAATTTTTAGCATCATATCAAGGAGTAAGATATTATTTGAAGGAATTTGATTCAAATCACTCCGCTCCGCATATCCCAAAAGAGCTTTTTAATTTGCGACATGCTTCACTACAAATTGTTATTGAACACATGTTCGGTGTGTTAAAAGAAACGTTTCGTATTTTTCGTCAAAGGTGGAATATCCTATTGTTGTGCAAACGAAGATAGGTATTGCCGCATGTACCTTGCATAATTTTATTTGTGATCATAAAGGAGAAAAAGATGAAACTTGGATACAAATTGAAGAGAATATGGTGCAGATATTGATAGAGAAGTAGAACGAAGAAAAAGCATCATTTAACAACGTTACATTCACATCGTCGTTTTAGTAAACAACTTCGGAATAAAATTGTATTGGAAATGTGGAAAGATTAATTGAACAAAAGACACATATCTTGATGATTCTAGATTTTCTTAACATTATGTTTATGTTAATGAATTTGATGACATTATATTATAACTTATTTAATAGTTATTTTTCTCTTTTATGAATGATAGTAATTTATATTGAACTGTTATTATCATTTTAATAATTTAAAAAAATAAATATATGTCAAATAAATCTACACAAATTTTAAAAATTATGATATTTTTGTCAAACAAAAATTGTCAATTTTTTTCAAATTTAAAATTTAAGTTAAAAATTGACATAACATACTTTTTTAGATAAAAAAACTTTAAAAAAAGTGTTCCCAAACGCCATACCCTGAACATACCTTTCTAAAAAGGGTGAAAATTGCTGTGAATAAGTTCAATAACTAATAGCAATCGACGTCGATCCATTCAAGGTCATAAATGTTCAAGCCTCTTGTCATGTTGCTTGATTTGATTTTCAAGAAGAGATGGTTCTCATTTTCTATGAACATATTGTGATACAATACTCTATCCTCTTGGGGCCCGTTTGACATCAGGTTAGATTAACCGAACAGATGAGAGAGAGAGAGTGTGTGTGATGGGTCCCGCTCTCTCCTCGCATACAGTCGCGTTAACTGAGCTCAATTAACAAGGTCCCCCTTAGAGTTTTAATATGGGTAGATATTGCCTTCATTGGCAAGTGATTTTGAATAATGAATGGAAAGGAATTAGCATTATGAAGGTCAAAGCGATGAAATATATTATCCCACCTTCCTCCTCCCTTCCTTCGTTAAGGGCGGCTTTGACATCGGGTTAGTCGGGCGGATAGCGCAACCGGGGAGAGAGAAGCTCTCGGTGGGCCCCGCCTCCCCCCTCACACAGCCTCCGCTAACCCGGGATGATTAGCGTGCTCGACCCTCTGGGGTCGAGCACGTTAAGCGTGCTCGGTTAGCAAAGGGGGCCTAATATGGTGTTTGGTTGCTCTTTTTTACCTCTTTTTTCTCTCAATTTAAAAAAAAAGAGGAAGATGTCTTATAACCCTGTTTGGTATGTCTCTCCTAACTTTTAGGGAGATACTTTACTCCCGTGTAAATCTTCCTCAAAAAAAAATAACATCGGACCAATTTTTTTTAAAAAATTCTCTCCCACTCGCGACCTCTCCCCTCCCCCGCGTCTCTCCTTCCCTCCGGCTTCCCCCCCTGCGCAGCCCCCTCCCCCCTCCGGCTCCGACTAACCCCCCTGCGCAGCAGCCCCCCCTCCCTCCAGCACCGGCTCCCCCCCTGCGTAGCAGCCCCCTCCCCCCTCCGACACCGGCTCCCCCCCCCCTGCGCAGAAGCCCCCTGCAGCCCCCTCCCCTCCCCCCGACGGTGCCCCCCCCGACGGCGGCCCCCTCCCTCCCTGGCGCCCCCTGCGGCCCCCTCCCCTCCCTCGGCAGCTCCCCCCCTTCCCCGGCGCTGGCTCCCCCCCCTCTCTCCGCTCCCCCCCCCCCCCCCCCCCCCGTGCCCAGGCCCCCCTGCGCCCCCCCTTCCCCGGCGCCGGCTCCCCCCCTCTCTCCGGTTCCCCCCCGTGCACAGGCCCCCCTGCGGCCCCCCTTCCCCGGCACCGGCTCCCCCCCCTCTCTCCGGTTCTTCCCCCCCGTGCGGTGCCCTCCCCTCTCTCCGGTCCCCCCCCCCCCGCGCAGGCCCCCTGCGGCCCCCCCTCCCCGGCGCCGTCTCCCCCCCCTCCTCTCTCCGGTTCCCCCCCCCCTTCCCCGGCACCGGCTCCCCCCTGCGGCCGGCTTCCAAACAGGGCTATCTAAAATTTAAAAATTGTGATATTTTTGACAAACAGTCCAGAGTGATTTTCATCAATTTTAAAAGTTAGATTAAAAATCACCTTACCATAATTTTTTAGGGAGAAATAATCTTGAAAAAAAAGTGCTCCCAAACACCCTATAAGGGTTTTAGATTTATTGCCAACATCCCATTGAATTAGAACATAACTTTAAGAATGGTGATGCTTGCTACAACTCATCTTATCATATTTTGGACAAATGGAAGGTAAGGTGTTACTGACCTGAAAGATGTTAGATTCATTCAATTTAAGAAGAGCAATGTTTTGATATCATCCTTCTTGCCCCCATCTTTTTTTCATCACAAGATTTGCAAATCAAATAATAAAAAAATAAAATTTAAGTCATTTAACTCGATCGTCCCATCTTACGTTAAATTCATTCAATTTCAAAAGAGTAAACCGCGCCTTTTGTTGCATCCTTATTATGTAGTATGATTAGAAAACTACATAACAATAAAAGATGATTTAGTTCAATTAGGGCGATCAATAGACCAAACATGTCGGGCTCATTACAATCCGGCCGAAACCCAACACATTTTTTAAGTCAAATTCATACTCTCAAGTCAAAGTGATAATTTAAAAGGCTAAATTAGACCCAACTATTATACTAAATTCATTGACATCCCTAATTAAGTTCAATAATTCTAAACTCTATATCACACAACTTAAGTCATTCAACTTGATGGTCTTATCACGAGATATGTACAGTTTGAGATGATTGTAGTAAAAAAATGAGGTAAAATGAATGGCACTATAGCTTTGCTCATTTAGAAGTTAACTAGTATACGTTGTAGAGTTGTTTTTTATTAAGGATAATTAATTATGATTTCCCAACAATGTTCGAACTTTACCCCCCCCCCCCCCCCCCTTGCCTCAATCAGAAAGCACCGTAGTAAGAGTGCCCTACTTCTTACTTTTCTTACCGAAAGTCCCCTGCCATAGTGTGCTCTACTTTATCTTTAACCCGCGGAAAATCTATAACATATATTATAAGAGAATTGATAGATTTTTCGTCGCCGATTCAATTGATTTTTGGTTCGAGTATGATTTCTTCGTCTCATTTGGTTCTCCATGTACCGGTGCAGCAGTAGCCGCCGCCCCCTCCTCACCCTACAACGCCCTCGTCGCCCCCTCCTCGCACTTGCTCACGAAGCCCCCGCCGTCGTTCCCGCCACGCTGATCGCCGCCGAACCGGAAGCACAGCGCCAACACGTAAATAACTGAGAATGAGAGACACACCAGCGGAAAGTGCATTGGGGAGAAGCAGATCACCTCCGGTAGGAGTATCAGGAGGCGGAGGCGAAGGCGGGGGCGGGGGGAGCGTCCCCATCTCTTCTCGATCTGGGCTCCCCGCCACCAAACCACCCCCATGGCGCGGCGATCCCAGCCATTCCCCTCTGACGCCCGGCTCAGCCACCACCTTAAGCCTGCCCTTTCTCTACTCCCCTTTCTTCACCATGGGGGCTGACCACCATCTCCCCTTGCTTCCCTTCATGCTTTTTTTTTCTCCTCCAAACATCTTGGTATAGTATGTGATATAGCCTTTTTCATGTGTTCTTATACTCATCAGACTTCAGATCATTAATTAGTAGTGATATATGTAATCTTCCCTTTCTCTTGCATACGTTGCTTTCAAACGGCAGATGATGGCTCAGTCTGGTCACGAGGTTGCAACATTTATATCCTTTGATAGATGATTTAACGGGGTTATGCTGTAGTCTTGTAGACGAGTTTATTGAGGTTTACCATACAAACACAAATGAGCATGCCACCGAGTGTATTGAGGTTTACTCTCGAGTACTGTCTGATGGGGTTGTCTCTTGTCCCCAGGATCTTTGGCTCTTATTCTTGCTGCAGACTGTGCAGCATAAAATGTTAAAAAAATACAGGGATTTTTACATATGTATCTCTATAAAGTTCAGTTTTATCAAATATATCTTTCATTTGAGTATATTATTATGAATATATTTCATTTAGATAGAAATATTACGATTATATCCTTTTAATTTACTATCATCGACGGACGAGAATATTCTGTGAAATATGTTATCTACTGTCGTTAGATCTAAGATATATTTGACAAAATCAAATTTTACAGGAGTATATATACAAAAATCTTACTCTTTAACTCACACTTAACTCGGGTTAAACACACGGGAGTTACGGTGAGGACATAATCGTGATATTATTTATATTTCAAGAATATTCATGATAATATGCTCCGATGAAAGATATATTTGATAAATCTAAATTTTATAAAAATATATATGTAAAAATCTCAAAAAGCACTGTCGTTGGAAGGGATAGCAAGCGTGTGGACTGGAGGCTCCTATATTGTCGTCAGCACCTTTTGAGGACACTGCTGAATGGTGGCTCCTGTATTTAACGCCATGTTCTATCTGCGAGAGTTGTAGCGTGTTCATACGCTACGGGCTGGCTTCATAAGAGAGAAAATAGGATGAGCCCGGGTAAGATGTTGGAGGGTTAAACTTAACTAAGTTTGATATTTTATATTAGGGATTTTTAGATATTAGTCTTTGTAAACTTAGTTAATTGTCAATCAGTCTCCCAAATTCTACTATTGACCTAAAGCCCCTAAAATTATAACAGTTAAACACATAAGTCATCGTCGTCGTCGTTTCTTCTTGTCGACGAAATTAAACTCAACTTAAGTTAACTTGACCATAATTTGCAAAAAGACCAAAATAGCCTTTGGTTAGTTACCTCGACGACGTCTCCCCATTTCTCCTCTTTGCGAAGTAACAAGCTCATGCATAGGAGGGCAAACCTTTTGACGATCTCATACGTCTATATTGGCGGCCACTATAAACGAGAGTGGAGATGGTACGAGAGCATGATCGTAGAAAAAGTTTTCAAAGTAAACCACACGCGAAGCACGTTTCTTTGACTAGCATGCATATTATTTTCATGTTTCATATTTAGCAGATGATTTATGATTCATGTATTGGATTTTTCCACGTCGATCATAGTTGGTATAAATTTATATCGGTATTAGTCTGAACACCTTTGATTAGTTGTCAAATATCTTCTCAACATCTACGATAGCCATTGTGATATTAGAGGTTTAATTCAAAAAAGAATTTTAAGCCCTAAGGTGGATATTTGTAATTTTTCAAGTGAGACTTTTTTTGTAATTTTCTCTTAAGTTAGGGTTTATTCATAAGTTTTTCTGAAATAAGGGTAAAATGACAATTTTAGTACAATCGGGACATTCTTGTGTAACCCAGACTTTTCCAAACCGGCCTGGTACAGGGCGAATTGCTCGTACCGAACCGTGCCAGCTGGCAGGCAGGACGGGCGGGCTACTGGACGTGGCAGGGTTGCACTGGACCATAAGGGACAGTGCATCCCGCTGCGTACCAGATTGGTTCGAAGCGGGATCAGCCTGCTACATGCGGGCTGTTCGGCTCGTGCCCGTTCAATGTTAAAAGTTGAAAGTGGGTATGGGGGTGGTGCCGTCGAATGCAGCGATGGTGGGCGGTGTAGCGACCCGAGAATCCGATTACCGGGAGAGACCCGATAACCCGAGACTCGAACCGTCGCCCACGAGCCGGGAGGGCTCGGAAGGGCTAAAAGGAGTGTGGAGGTACAAAGAAATAGGAAATAAAGCAGGACAATTCAATAATTAACAGAAATAAATAAACAACTACAACTACAATAGAGTCCAGTCCAACAGAAAGTACAGTCTAAAGCAGTAAAAACGTACCACATGCCAAGTGAACACTTGGCCCGACGAGCTGACAACTGAGAACCTCCGCACCGCGCCCTCGAACCTCGAGGAAGAATCGCAACACCTGAAAAGCAGAGAATGAATCTCCAAAACAGAGACTCAGCAAGGATCCCGCGGAACCCCAACTGGAAACCACGGCGGTAGCGGAAGGAAGAGCTACAACTACAGCAGGAACATCGAACCGGTGGCCGGTCAAAACTCGGCACTACAGCTACTCCAACTGTATCAGAAACACACCCCGAACTCACGGTCGGGGGCTTCCGAACTACACTAGTACCACTTACCGAAGTAAAAACCCACGACAACCATGCCGTAGAGGCATGTCTCCCAGAACACGGCCAACCTAGACACGCTGTCCAAAGTGCATCCCCGACCATCTGGTTGCGGGTACCACACAACAAGACGCAACCTCGGTAAAGCCACTAGCATTAGTCTCACGGCGCGAAAACCAACACACGCGCCACGGTGAAACAACCGAAACTCAACGGTCAACCCGACCGAAAACCCGAAGGTCGAAGTCACGGAAACTGACAGTCTGTCACTCCTGACTCGACAGGAGTACCTCCCACTAGAAGCACAGTCGGTAGCGTCCCCTGACGTCTTACACCGCACCGCAGGTGAACTGCCTGACGTGGTAGCTCCTACCAAAGACACGAACACCGCACAAGTAACCACAAACGAGTAACTAGCTGGGGTCACGCCCGTCAGCGTGGGTCCAACCGCCCCCAACCACGTGTGCACACACAGACCATGCGTCCTAGGTCTGGCCCTCTGACCGATTTTCCCCTGGAGCCGGACTCTGGCTACCGACGAGGGGCCCGACGGAAACCGGTCCACAAATCGTCTCTAAGGGTAACCTCTCCACCACTCCGTGGTGGGACCACACGCGTGTAAGCATGCTACGACTAGTGGAGGGTCACTGAGAGAGTAGACTCTCAAGACAATGGAAAATAACGTCCGACCCCGATGAAGTACAGGGACCGTCCCACGTACCAGCACCGTCGCACGGTGACCACAGTCGGAGAAGAAACGGGACTCACAATCCACGGGCCGCACACTCGGCCACGCAGAAACGCAGAAACACGGTTCCCAAGGTAGCTCACAGGCTGCCACCAAATCCCACTCTCAGGGAAAGGCGGGAACCCTCCAGCCCCAGGCTGGCAACGGGACCCGCCGTCCAAGGCCACCTGCATGGCCCACGCGAAAAGCACAGAAGCATGATTCCCAGGGCAACGCACAAGCTGCCACGCCGATAACTAGACTCGCAGTCCAAGGCCACACACATGGCCCACTCGGGAATCATCTTCCAGGAAAACTCACGGCATGCGGGGAAGACCCCACCGCACACACACCGACACACGGTGACTCGGTCTAACGTAATACGAAAACCCGACACGCGAGAAGTCACCCGGACTCTCAAACCCATGGGCACACTAAACGAGGTAGCATGGTCCTCTCGACACCCTCAAAACACGGACACAGAATCCCACGTGTGTCTGGGACACTCACAAGACCGCAAGTCGACCCCTGGGTCACGACCGGGTCGACTAGGGACCGACACAACGCGAAATGATCGCAGAGAACATGAAAACTCATCTCGGCACCACACAGAGCCTGATGGTCTAAGCTTGAGCCATCACAGTCTGTAACGGTCCAAGCCTCGACCGTCACAACCACTCTGACGCACCAACAAAGGGCCGTCAGACGCTCGGTGCAAAGTTGAGTATGACGCGTTAGCCCTGGTGCGTCACAGTCCGTGACGCGCCAGCCCTGATACGTCACAAGACAAGATGAAACCAACTGTGACGCATCTTGCTCGGTGCGTCACAGGCTGTAACGATCCACTCCTGGTGCGTTACAAGGTGGGAACGTGTCTGCTCTGACGCACCCACACAGGGGCGTTACAAGGCTGTGACGTGCCAGCCTTGGTGCGTCACAGACCTTGACCCTGAACGGTCAAAACCAACGACCCAAAGCCAATCGGTCAGATCGTCCCTGACGGTTCAACCCAGGCGCGTCACAGCGCCGTGGCGGTCTATCGTGGGACCGTCACACCCACAGACCACCAAAAGGCTAATGGGCCCTGTGACGCACCCACCCTGGGGCGTCACAGGCTGTGACGGTCACTGGAAGGACCGTCACACCCGTCCGAGAGTGAAACGGCGGGAAATAACCCAAAAATCCGATCCACACCCCGATCATCCTCGGGTGATGAGGAAACAAATGGGAATCCATCCCCAAACCCCTAGGCATGCATCTAAACCCCTGGATCGGCCAAAAACACCATAAAACGAGAGATCGACTCACAACCCCAAAACATGGAGTTTTTCCCGAATCACCCCGATTAGCCCGCTCGGCTCACCACGGCCTACGAAACTCCCAGAAAAGAAAGAGCACGAGCTGGGGGTCCATATCCCTACCTCCACCGAAGATTTCGTGCCTCGAGCTCGCCGATCCGCGAAGAAAACGTCGTGAAACCCTCACCGCTCCATGAACCCGTGGCCGAGCTTCCACGCGCCACCGGCCCTCGATCCTCGACCCGTTCCTCGCCTCCCGCCATCGCCTCCTCGCCCTCCTCCGCCACCGTCAGCTGCCCGGGGAGAGGGGGAGAGAAAGAGATGAGAGAGTGTGAGAAAGAGAGAATGAGAGGGGGAGAGAGAAAAGGGTTAATATATATAGAAAAACCCAAAAATTGCAGAAATTCAAAAAATTACGAAAAATCACCTCTGCGATCCTCGGAAGGAACACAACGCAGTGGTACTGTCCCGGAGTCGGAGAACGTCACGGTTCGCCCTGCACAGAGTTCCGAAGGCACATCAGGGAAAAATACGTGTAAAGCACAAAATACACTCCGAGACCCACTAAAAGATCTAGAAAAAAAACCTGGGGCATTACAGGCGGCGTCCAGTGGTGGTGCAAGTGGTGCAATTGGCGGTGTAGGCCGGCGAGGAGTGTCCCAGCGGCGGGGACCGACGATCGGAGGCCTCTAGTGAGGTATTTAATTTTATTTTTTTGTTTGTAGAGAGGGGGAGGAAGGGGGGTGGCCAGTGGGTGGGTGAAGGGGGCGGTGGATGGTCGTAGGGGGTTGTGGGAGGGCGGTGGAGGTGGGCTTGGGCAGAGGAAGGCGGTGGGAGAGGGAGGAGGGGGGCGGTGGGAGGGTGGAGGTGAGAGGGGGGTTTGGCCACCGCCTCCCACGGCTCCTTTGGCCTCCCACCAGCCAGATCTGGCCGGTGGGAGGCCATGGGAGGCGATGGTGGGAGGGGGGTCTGGCCACTGCCTCCCAGCACCCACCATCGCCTCCTCTGGCCTCCCACCAGCCAGATCTGGCTGGTGGGAGGCAGGAGGAGGAGGTGGTGGGCGGTGAGAGGTAGTAGAAGGTGGTGGGAGGGGGGAGGGTTGAGGTGGGAGGGGGGTTTGGCAGGGCAGTGGGAGGCAGGGGGAGAGTGCAGGTGGGAGGGGGGAGGGCGCAGGTGGGAGGAGGGGTCCGACCGAGTTTGCAGGTCAGGGGGGAGTCATCCGTAGAGTCCTACATCAGTGGGAGTCCTGACTCCGATGACGACAATACGCCGACAAGGTTTTCATCCCATAGTCATGGCAGTTCTAGTGGTGGTCAATGGAGTCATCGTGTGGATACTAGTACTGGTGGCCAAAAGTATAGTAGTGGTCAAGGGAGAGGTCATGGGGGCCATGAACGTGGTCGTCACGAAGGCATACTATGGATAGAGGAGCATCACTTCACACATGCCAGGTAGAATGAGGATCACGGTGCTCCACCGCCAGGGGTGAGGCAGGCAGTTGATTATTGGGATCCCTACTATATGGAAGTTATGTTGCAGACAATACTAGCTATCAAGGTCTCAGGGATCTGGAAGTGAGTATAGACGATCGTGACAGTAGCAACCCAGATATCATGATGATTTTAGGAGCAGTAGTCCATTCTTCCCATCATACCCATATCCTCATAACTATGCTTCAATGCCGTAATATACCAAAGAGATTTTTATATATTAGTCTTTATAAACTTAGTTAATTGTTGATTAGTCTCCTAAATTTGACTATTGTCTCAAGAGCCCACAAAATTATTGTAGCTAAACACATAAGTTGTCTTCGTTTCTTCCAGTCGACAAAATTAAACTCAACTTAGGTTAAGTTGACCATAATTTACAAAAAGACCAAAATAACCTTTGGTTAGTTACCTCGACAACGTCTCCCCCTTTCTCCTCTTTGCGAAGCAACAAGCTCATGAATAGGAGGGCAAACCTTTTGACAATCGCACCCGTCTATATTGGCGGCCACTATAAACGAGAGTGGAGGTGGTACGAGGGCACGATCGTAGAAAAAGATTTCAAACTAAACCACGCGCGAAGCACGTTTCTTTGACTAGCATGCATATTATTTTCATGTTTCATATTTAGCAGATGATTTAAGATTCATGTATTGGATTTTTCCACGCCGATCATAGTTGGTATAAATTTATATCGGTATTAGTCAGAACACCTTTGATTAGATGTCAAATATCTTCTCAACATCTACGATATCCATTGTGATATTAGAGGTTTAATTCAAAAAGGAATTTTAAGCCCTAAAGTGAATATTTGTAATTTTTCAAGTGAGACTTTTTTTGTAATTTTCTCTTAAGTTAGGGTTTATTCATAAGTTTTTCTTAAATAAGGGTAAAATCATAATTTTAGCACAATCGGGACATTCTTGTGTAACCCAGAGTTTTCCAAACCGGCTTGGTATAGGGCGAATTGCTCGTACTGAACCGTGCCAGCGGGCAGGCAGGACGGGCGAGCTGCGGGACGCGGCAGGGTTGCACTGGACCATAAGGGACCGTGCATCCTGCTGCGTACCAGATCCCTTCGAAGGGGGATCGGCCTGCTACATGCGGGCTGTTCGGCTCGTGCTGGTTCAATGTTAAAAGTTGATGGTGGGTATGGGGGTGGAGGCGTCGAATGCAACGTTGGTGGGCGGCGTCCAGTGGTGGTGCAAGTGGTGGAGTTGGCGGTGTAGGCCGGCGAGGAGTGTCCCAGCGGCGGGACCGACGATCGGAGGCCTCCGGTGAGGTATTTTATTTTATTTTTTTGTTTGTAGAGAGGAGGAGGAAGGGGGTGGCCAGTGGGTGGGTGAAGGGGGCGGTGGATGGTCGTAGGGGGTTGTGGGAGGGTGGTGGAGGGCGGAGGAGGTGGGCTTGGGCAGAGGGAGGCAGTGGGAGAGGGAGGAGGGGGGCGGTGGGCGGGTGGAGGTGAGAGGGGGGTTCGGCCACCGCCTCCCACAGCTCCTTTGGCCTCCCACCAGCCAGATCTGGCCGGTGGCAGGCCGAAGGAGCCTTGGGAGGGTGGTGGGAGGCCATGGGAGGCGTGGGTGGGAGGGTGGAGGTGGGTCTCGGAGGAGGAGATGGTGGGCGGTGGGAGGCAGTAGAAGGCGGTGGGAGGGGGGTCTGGCACTGCCTCCCAGCACCCACCATCGCCTCCTCTGGCCTCCCACTGGCCAGATCTGGCTGGTGGAAGGCCGGAGGAGGAGGTGGTGGGCGGTGGGAGGCAGTAGAAAGCGATGGGAGGGGGGAGGGTTGAGGTGGGAGGGGGGTTCGGCAGGGCAGTGGGAGGCAGGGGAGAGTGCAGGTGGGAGGGCGCATGTGGGAGGAGGGGTCCGACCGAGTTTGTAGGTCATGGGGAAGTCATCCGTAGAGTCCTGCATCAGTGAGAGTCATGACTCCGATGATGACAGTACACCGACAAGGTCTTCATCCCATAGTCGTGACAGTTCTAGTGGTGGTCAATGGAGTCGTCGTGGGGATACTAGTACTGGTGGCCAAACGTATAGTAGTGGTCAAGGGAGAGGTCATGGGGGCCATGAACGTGGTCGTCACGAAGGCATACTATGGATAGAGGAGCACCACTTCACACATGCCACGCACAATGATGATCACGGTGCTCCACCGCCAGGGGTGAGGCATGCAGTTGATTATTAGGATTCCTACTATATGGAAGTTCTGTTGTAGACAATACCAGCTATCAAGGTCTCAGTGATTTGGAAGTGAGTATAGACGATCATGGCATCAGCAACCCAGATATCATGACGGTTTTGGGAGCAGTAGTTCATTCTTCCTATCATACCCATATTCTCATAGCTATGCTTCAATGCCGCAATATACCAAAGGATACGGTCAGCTCTCATCTACACCACCGTCGATCGTGTACTTACAGGGTTCCCAAGAATATGAACACTACTTACGCATGTACTGGGAGCACTATGCAAGTTCTATGGAATATGAAGACTACTTGTCCTATCTACGAGCACGCAAAATGTTAGATTGTTTTGGAGATGAGATGTGGCCGAGTTTGGGCCCATATGATTATGAGTATGTATCATTTGTTTATATTTGTATGCAACTATAAATTAATCGTTTATTTCTTCATGTCTTGACTTTTGCACTTGCCCTTCAAGTTACTGATGTAAAACTGTTCAACATTTGTAGGTCATCATGGATGGACAATACCACCTTGCGTGGGACCACAGGTACACTATTGAGGGTGATCAACATGTGCACTATAGATACTACGGATATCGCGTCACCGGCAAACACAAATTTGTAGAGCACCTTGCGGGAGTGGGGCGGGATTGCCGTGCATACTCCTTAGTTCGAGAGGATGTCTAAGATTTCTTTTGGACATAGTTACGGGATGGATATGTTTCTCGTAGCAGAGTCGGGACATCGTCTTCCACGTACAGGGTTCCCCCACCACCAGCATTTAGGGCTGTCAATGGGCCGAGCCCGGGCCGGGCTTAGGTCGGCCCGGCTCGGGCCCGACTTATCTATATTAAAGCCCAAGCCCGGCCCGGGCTCGCCCTATGTCGGGCCGGGCCGGGCCCGACATTATTTAAAAAATTCAAAGCCCGACTAAAGCCCGGCCCGGCCCGATAATTGAAATAAAATAATAAAAATAAATATATTTAATAATATAAAATTTATAATCTCACTAAATTAATTAAAATTTTGATATTAATCACATAATTTGTGTGAAAATAGAGTTCAAACTTTTCTAATTAAATAAATTAACATAATTTTAACTAAATAGTTTTTAAAATTTAAAGTGATAATAAAAAAAGAGAACGGGCCGGGCCGGGCCGCGGGCCGAACTCAAAGTCTGAGCCCGACCCGCGGGCCAAGTCGGGCCGGGCTTTTAGGTCCGACTAAAAACCCACAGGCCGAAAAATAGCTTGCGGCCCGGCCCGAAATCGGGCCAAGCCCGCGGGCCTGTCGGGCCGGCCAGGCCCATTGACAGCCCTACCAGCACTGTGCATATCGAGATCTTCTTCCACATCCATGGTTCGAGCACCATCAACACCAGTCTCACCAGTAGCAGATGATAGACTTACATGTATAAATGCAATAAAATGTTTTTTTTATGATTTCATTTATCCTCCACCACTGCACATGACGCATTATTTGTGCAGATGATTACATATTTTCAGAGTCACCTATATGCACTTCCACCCACTAGGATATAGTAGGTCACGAGTCTCATATATCTAATTCTAATTGGGATTCGGGATTCACAGATGAGTTATATGAGTGACTTTCGACATTTTGTACTTTATGAGCGGAGTTGAATGATATCATAAGTAAAGTCAATTATGTATATGTTCACTTTAACATTTTAACTTATCTTTTTTTACTCTCTTCAAATACTATGTTTAATTGAGAGGTGTAACATGTTATTTAAATATATAAGGTATTAATAATTGCATATATGTAATTATTTAGTTATGTGTATAAAATTATATCTTTTTATTGTTACATAATAACTTTACTAATGCATAGTCACTCACCATTTGTATCTTAATAATTGTTGGAAGAGTTAGTAAAATTAATCATATGTAACTTAGTACATATGTACGATCACAAAAAAGGAACTCAACATTCTATTTTTTCAATGCATATATTATTTTACAACTTAAACAAATTATTATTAGAATTTTATTTTTGAAAACTTACAAAAAATTTAAAAATAAAAAAGTCAAAAATCAAAAAATCACCCCCTTCAGCCCATACCGATATGTTGCCCTTACCGACTGTACCGTCTCATATCGAGCCATGACCGGTATGGTCGGGTTGGTAAACCTTTGTGTAACCTTTTAAACTTTCTTGTAACTTACTGAGCATATATGCAATTTTAAAAGATCTAGGGTAGAATTATAATTTTTGGATTTTTGAACAATATAGAGACATTTATCTAATTTTGAAGAATTTTTTTTTTACAAAGTCGAATATTGTTATTGAATTTCATAATTTTAAGGATTCCTTCTTTAATTACATGGGTATTTATGTAATTTTACAAATTTTCAAAGTAAAAATATAGTTTTTAGATTTTGTAGGATTTTCCCCATAATTTAACATCAAATTCTCAAAACTTTGATACCTCTGGGGTTTACATGATTTTTCATATCATTCACAACCATGGTTTGCCGACCCGCACGACTCGACTCGACTCAGGCGGGCGACGGGTCGCACGGGTTGGGGGTCGTGGCCGGGACGCACTGTTCCGCATGGTCTCGTGCGTCCCGCCGCGTACCGGACTGGTCTGAGGCGGGCCGAGTCTGGTACGTGCGGGTCGGGTCGGTTCGCCCATTTAACGGGCCGGTCGGGTCGGTTCTACCTCCATCCCTCCCACCGCGAGCAACGGTGCAGCGGTGTTGGACGGCGGTCAGAGCGGTGGACGGCGGTCAGAGCGGTGGCGCCGGAAGTGGGGGAGGGATGGGGGGCCGTCTGGGCCAGTGGGGGGCCGCCGGAGGTGGGGGAAGGAGGGGGGGGGGCGTTTGGGCCATAGGGGGGGCGCCGGAGGTGGGGGAGGGAGGGGGGGCGTCAGGGCCGTAGGGGGGGCGCCGGAGGTGGGGGAGGGAGGGGGGGCCGTCTGCGCTAGTGGGGGGCCGCCGGAGGTGGGGGAGGGAAGGGAGGGCGTCTGGGCCGGTGGGTGGGGGAGGGAGGGGAGGGCGTCAGCTGCCGCCGGAGGTGGGGGAGGGAGGGGGGGGGGCTGTCTGGGCGTCTGATGCCGGTGGGGGGGCCATCGCTGCAGCCAGTGGGGGAGGGGGGATTAAAAATTTTGAATTAAATTTTTTATTTAAATAAATTGAATTTTATTAGTTGAAAAAAATTATATTTTGTTAGTTTTTTTAGATTTATTTTTGATGTATTATGTAATTCATTTAATTGTAGAAAATTTAAATTTAGTGATAAATATATTACAAATAATTTTAATTTATATTAGATGATTCTATATAAAATTTAATGTATAAAAAAATTTAAGATTTAATTTAGATATATTAAATAATGTATTCATTTTTACATGTTGTATAATTAAATTTATTGTTTAAATTAAAATTTAGTTATAACAAAATTTGTAGATGTAAATTGAAATTACTATGTATTAAATAATGATTTTAATTTAACATGTAGAAAAAAAATAAGATTTTTTAACATATAATTTTGTATGTTGTAGAAATAATGATATTATTTTCATTAAATGCTATTTGTAAAAAATATTGTACATTGAATTTACATTTAATCTTATAAATAAAATTAAATTTATATAACATTGTAGAAACAAATTACATTTTCATTCTAATAATATTAAATGTATATAATATTTAATCTTTAAATACAATTTTATTAAATTTTTATTTTTTAAAAACTAAATTTAAAAAATTTAAAAAATTAAAAAATCCCGTGACTGGTCGAGAGAGCTGACCGGGTCGCTGGGCGACCCGCCCGACCTGACCCGTCCCGCGCCGAGATCAGATCGACTGGGTCGGCAAACCCTGTTCACAACAAATTTAATGAAATACAACAAATTTCCCTCAGATTGGGTATTTTTTGTAAATATACCCCTATGAAGGTGATGGGAATCGACACCGAACATGTACATTTTATTTTACATTTATGTCCTTTAGTTTATTTGTATATCCATGGGAAAGTATATGCGCAATTATACGGCTTTGTAAGCCAATGCGTCATTCCCACGGATTGTGTGAGTTTCTATGTAATTTGTCAGTAGGACCAGCAAGGGGGCCCTCAGCCCTCTCCCATTGGTCCATGTCATCCATGTGGGGCTGGTCAACCATTCTAGGTGACCATCTAGAAGGGTTGAATGTCAATTGTCCACATGGGGGACAAATGGACATGAAAGTCCAAGATGCCACCTACCCCCTCCTCCCTTGGTCAATAGGCCGCCCCCTTCTTTTTATTTAATTTTATTTTGTGTGTGTTGTTCACGCTTCATCCCAGCCCTCCATTCCCCATCCCTAGATCCAATGGTCTACATTTGATTTGATGTGAATCATATAAAAGGTTATATTTTTATTTGGAAATTAATGAAAAGTTAGAAAATTGTTGAATGCCAAGGAGCATATTACGCCCCCAGCCCTCTCCCTCTGGTTCTCTCCTTCCCCAACCCCCTTTCTAGAGTGGATTCATCTCTATCCCCTTCCCCCAATCTCAGAGTTCATCTGGTGCCGCCGCCGCCGCCGTTCGTGCCGCCATGGAGCCACCGTTGAAGTTCTATCTTCAGCCAACAACATCCCCTTCCACGAAATTCTGCAGTCAGTCCCGAGCTCTTCTTGATCTGAAAATTTTATGAGGTGTTCCTGACATGTCAGCCACATCCCACAAAATTTGGTTTGGCATTTAAACTTAGATTCATATTTTTCAATTTTCGTTCATCTGTTCAGCTCAGATCTGCCTGTTTTCAGATCTGATTTCTAGTCCGCCTGAGTTTTCCATCTTCGACCCCTTCTGTGATTTTTCCTAGGGCTCCAATTTTACTGGGAGTTCTTTCCATCAACCCCTCCACCCATAATTTTTCTTGATTTTTGATCCGCCCTCCACCTATTTTATAAAAATCGTGTTCTTCTTCAGCTACAGTACTGTCAGTCAGTTTCCAGATCCGACCCACTGCTAATATAAAAATCATAACAATTCGTAGCCATCTCCAAACTTGTCACAAAAAATATTTCCGTCTTCCTTGTTCCATTTCCTACAACTTTGATGAAAACCACAACTTCATATTCTGGCGTCTATCTATCGGTCAATGGCAGTTCTCAGACAAATTCTCTGCTAATCTGAGAGTTCGGATACTGTACAACAGCAACCTTCAAAATTCGCCAATCAGAAGTACATGCCTGGTTATTTTTCTGTAATCCCATAAGGTTAAAGCCCTTTGAAGCATCTTTCCAACGGCGCCGGTTTCGTTGCATTCTGACGTCGGGGCTGGTCGCAGTGAGCAATCTCGTTGGGTCGCGCGCTGAAAGACAGAACCGGCAGATCCGCGGCCGGTTATTCCGACCGGTGCCGATCGGAGCCGCCCGGCCTCCGGTCGGCGAACCAGCGCGCCTCCACTCCAGGGAGCGCTCATCCAGGCATCCCCCACTACAGCGGTGCCACCGGGTCCCACACGGCCCCTCCGGACAGCACGTGGGCCCCACCGTCACGAGTTTGGGTGCTGCCGAAGCTACGCGAGAAGCCGCCCGTCAACACGAAATCGGTCCTCCCGGACCCCATTGTGTCGCCCTTTACCTCCCTGCGTGGAGTGGGCTGTAACTCATTGCTGTAATCTTCATGTATTAACTGTCCCGGGAGTACGAGTTCGGCCAGGTCCGTCTTCCCCACGCCGAGAGCGTGGAGGTATCGTATTCGCTCTTACACTGGACATTTCACTTATTTCCTTATATGCTTTATATGCCGCTGCTAGAGAGCATGTGTAGGGCCATTAGATCGTAATATTTATTTCACCGCTGCTGAGAGAGAGAGAGAGCGTGACCGTCCCGTGACCCGATCCGGGCACAAAAGAGAATTGACCACCCTAGCACTTGCCGGTTTCTCAACCGTGCATGTCCGACGCTTCCCTCGTTAAGGGACAATCACGAGTTTGTTTAGAGTCCGCGGGTCGCATATCCATTCGGAGTCGAGTCCGTGGTCTCGTCCCGCATCAATTTGGTATCAGAGCGAGGTTGAGTCCAGGGTGTCTAAAAATAAAAAAAAAAGAGTGTCATTTACGTCTAGTCATTAGTCATTGTCTAAGTCGTGTTTAGGGTCATCATTGTTTTAAAACAAAAAAAAGTGTGTCTTTTTGCATTGCATCCCAATAACCCGGTATATCAAAAGGTGTTGTCCGAACGTTAGGCTACGCCTATCGGGAAGGCCGCACACTTGCGCGAGTGATCTTCGGATCGGTTATCTCCGCCACGTACCGAGTCTTGGTTTACGTCTAGGGTCCTTAGTGTGCATGCATTCCAACCTTGCATAGCCGGTCTAGTGTCTTGTCACCGTGTGTATGCATGTCCATGTCCTCTACCCATGGCCGTTTCCCAAGACTATACATCCGAGTGGTCATCCTTTGTGGCCCAATTCAATGCCATCATGGCCTGAGCCTTTGGTTTTACCCCTCTCATTATGAAAGCCACTCTACCCAACGGGTCCACAATGAAACTCCATTTCACCGATAGGGAGTCGGATAATTAGGTTTCTCTTGACATCGTGGAGTCTCTCTCCAAGACAGGCGAGATTGTCCGCGATGGTGATTTTGCTTGTGTTGAGTTCTATAGGAAGATCGGCTCCGTTCTCTACACCGATGGCGCATGGTGCAGGATCGGCACACTTGCTGGTCCATGCATCATTTTAGGGCAAACGTGGTTAGGAGAAAGAAGAGCCAATCTTGACTGGGACAAGAGGACTTGCACCTTATACCCACCTTACCTACCCAGCAAGATCACCCTCGTATGTCCAGCCACCCAACCCCAGTGGCCCACTCCACATTCGGAACCATTATGCTTCGAGCCATCTCACCCCGAGCCACCCGTGTTTCTTACGGGGACGCTATACATAGCCGAGTTGCTTCTTAGTTGGCTCAAGGATGGCTTGGTCCCACTCCCTTACCTGTCTATGAACCCTACCCTACCTTTAGTGTTGAGTTATGATTTTGATGATTGTTGGCGTTATGGTTTTGATGATAACTAAACTTAATGTGTGATTGAGTGATGATAACTAACTTATGGTTGATTGCACATTCATGTTTAAATATGTTTGAGATGGCAAATGGCAATGGTACATGGTCTTGATTCATGCTTGATTGAATTATTTTTACAAGAGGCAAGAGGTTTCAAAACCTCTTTAATGTGAATAAATATGATATTAACCTTAACTATCTTGCTTGCAGGATCAAACACATGGCAGTCACTTGGTGAACTAAACTTGTGGATAAGCACCCTGCTCCTTTACAATCCAAAACAGGTGGTATATGTCATTTACTATCAAGAACCATTGGTGAGACTCTTACCTTGTGTATCTCATGCTTAGCATCGATCTCACCTTGTGTATCTTATGTATACACCTCATTCATGCACATTCAACATGAAACCCTTCTGGCCATCGTGCACCCTCGCCCGCGGATCGACCTACGCGGTCAGGTCGTGAGGATCGACCTGTCCGGTCATGTCGCGGGGGTCAAGGGGGCAGCGCCCCTTGCGGGGGTTTCCGGGGGCGGAGCCCCCGGAACAAATTTAGAAACGCTCTAATGGTCTAGACGTTTCAAATGCATAAACCAAGTGAATCTAACCCCTAAATGCATGGATTTGGTATGGACTTGAAGCTCTTGACTTTTGGACATGTTTCATTGGTCTAACACTTCATTTTTTACAGGTATGGGTCTTTCCGGTCGACCTACACGCCTTGGCCGGTCGACCTGAATTGCCAGAGCCTAAAAATTCTAGATTCTGCAGGTAGCGGTCGACCGCCCCTAGGCGTCCGGTCGACCGGTTTTGCCAGAGCCTAAAAGTTCGAGGATTTACAGGTTCCGGTCGACCGCCCTATGCCCTCCGGTCGACCGCCAGCCCCGATGCCCACTTTTGTTGTCTTTTGTGTCAAGCTCGAGAAGAGGGGTTTCACCCCATTTCTTTAATCCTTTTGCCCCCAATTACACCAGGATTCGTGGATCTGGTCTAGGGGTTGTCCAAGGGCCTTTCAAGAGATATAAAACCAACATAAAGGGTCATAAACCCTAAGCACCTAATGTGAGATCTAATAGAGGCTATCAAGGGGGAAAGTGAGCTGTTGCAAGAGCAAGAAGAGCTGCGTGAACAGTACTCCGTCCAACAATTTCTTCATCCATCTGAAGCCATTCAAGCTAAATCTGAAGCCAACAAAGCTCCAATCAAGAGGATAGGCAAGCAAGCAAGCAAAGGAACCAAGGGGATTCAAGTGGAGATCAAGGGGAGGCTGTCCAAGGAGGAAGAAGAGGGTACTGTAGCTCCGTGAATAGTACCTCGTGCAGCAACACCTTCATCCAACCTCAAGCCATTCAAGGTAGATCTGAAGCCAACATCATCCAAGGAAAAGAATCAAGCAAAGATTCAAGAGGAGAAGCCGAGCAAGCAAGAAAGCAGAAAAGCGAGCAAGCACAAATTGAAGCTTTGGTCAAGTGAAGATTGAAGATATGTTCTAGATCCGCAGCATGCATTCAATGGGAACCCGAAACATGAGTTTTCTAAACTAAGCCTCATCGTATTTATATTTTGGGTATTGTATTTGTGTTCTTTATAAACTGTAGAATCTGTGTGTGTGTGGATCGTGTTGGATCCGTGGTTGTTTGTGTGTGTGTGTTTAATTGATTCGTGTGTGTACGTAGATCTTCCTAGATCTGCGTTTGTGTGTGTGTGGGTCTATTTAGATCCGTTCGATCTTGTGTGTGTGGTAGTGATCCGGTTGTCGGATCGTGTTGGAGTTCATCTCCGTGTGTGTGTGTGTGTGTGTGTGTGTGTGTGTGTGTGTTGGAGCTTGTCTCCGTGTGTGGGTTGGGGCGTGTCCCCGTGTGTGTGTGCAGGTGTCATCCTACGTATGTGGTTGGAGCGTCGTCTCTGTTTGGGGATTTATCCCCGAGTGAAGTCTCACCGGGTTTGGTGAGGGGTGGACGTAGGATTGCCGTCGTTGCATCCGAACCACCTTAAAAACCATTGTGCATTGTGTGTTTTTGTGTGGTTTGATTGTTTTCGTTGTATGGTCGTGTGGGATCGGTGATTTTGAGTGAATTGGTTAATCAGCTTTCTATTGCTAATTATCATTTATCACATATTTTGTAAAAAGCTAAAAGTTTTTCCTAAAATTGGTAATCACCCAATTCACCCCCCTCTTGGGTGTCATTGATCGCGGGACTTCAATTGGTATCAGAGCCAATGCTGTAATTTCATAGATCTAACGATCTAGAGTGATCCAGATCAATGACTACCATTATGTACACTTTGAATTCTCCACCGGTGTTTGATGGTTGTAATTTTGATTTGTGGTTAGGAAGGATGTGCAGTCTAGTCAACTCATATGATCCTAAGTTATGGAAGCTTATCTCACATGGTCCTTATGAGTTGCCTAAAGACAAATCTATCTGGACCGCAGATTCCAAGCTCAAACATGATCAAAATTGTTTGGTTCTAAAATTGCTTATTGCTACAGTTGATTCTAATCATTTCCCTTTTGTCTCCCATTGCGGATCCGCGAAGGATATCTTGGTTGGCTTAACCAAAGTCTAGGAAGAGCATGAAGACCAATGTCTTGTGGCAGGCACGAGTGATCAAGGGAGTGATCAACAAGTTGAATCAAGCTCAAAGGTAAATTCTGATTCTGATAATGAAGATGAATTTAGCTATGAGGAGTTATTGATTGCATATGATGAGCTTGCTGATAAATATGAGAGGGTTAAGTCTGAAAATAAAAAATTGAAAAAGAATGTTGGACAAAATAAATGTGATTCTCCATGTAAAGAATGCTCACACTTGAAAGAATTGATTGATGGTCATGTGTTCGACATTGAAATTCACAAAGATCAAATTTCTTCCTTGAGAAATGAAAATAAAGAGCTGAGAGAGAGAGTTAGTCTTATGAGCAATGGTCAAAATGAGTTTGCTCATGATAAAAATCTTGAAATGGAAAATGAGAAACTGAAGGAATTGAATAGAGCCATTTCTGAAAGATTGCTTGCTCTTGAAAAAGGAAAATTTGTGAATTTTGATGAATCTGAAAGAGTGCATGCTTTGTTGCAAGAAATTGAAAGTCATAAAACCATCAATGCTACTTTACATGAACAAGTCAACTCCTATGAAAATAAGATGGTTTCCTATGAATTGCACATTGCATCTCTTCAATCTAAAATTCTTGACTTGAATGTTTCATTGTCCAGATTTGTGAATGGTCAAAAAAATTTAGACAAATTATTGGGGTCAAAAGTGAATTTTCAAAGGGAAGGGCTGGGTTTTAATCCTGTGAACAAAAAGAAGTTTGAAAATAAAGTTTATACATCTTTTGTGCACAGTTCAAACATAGCCAGTACATCAAATGGGTCCCCAAATCAATCTTCTTCACAGACAATAAAAAGATCAAATGAAAATATGAAAAAGAAAAATCATGTTGCACACACACATGCATCCACAAAGAAAATCAATTTGCATCAAAAATTCAAAAATGTTGCTAGCACCTCCATGCATGTTGAACATACCTCTTCTACACACACAACCAATCAGAAAGAAACTCACATGTTTTTATTGTGAAAAACATGGACATGCTATACATAATTATTTTATTATGAAGAATGATGATTTGAGAGCATGTCGAAATCAAGCTGTTTTAAAAAATACAAAGAAAGTCTTCACCACAAAACCTTCCATGCATTGTAATCATTGTGGTAAATGGGGTCATACAACTTCACATTGCTGGTTATTGTTGAAGAGAAAGAACTCCCACTCAACACATCATGCTCACGCACATAAATCAGTAGAACCCATGAGAAGGAAGAATATGATGCCACGTGCCTTCTACCATCACTTTGGTCAACATGGGAATGTTAAGCATGATTGTTTTCTAAAGAAAAATGATGATTTGAATGTTGTCAAAAGTTGGAAACCACATTCCCATGTTACTGCTAACCCACAAGGACCCAAGATGGTTTGGGTACCTAAGAATGTCAAATAAGAAATCTATTTTGCAAGTGTGCCATGGAGTGTAAAGTATGAAATCTGTTTTCAACAAGAGGGTAATGCACATGAGCTAAGTGGCATAAGTCAGGTTGGAATAAAAATCAAAAATTGGATTTGAAGATCATGTGATATCCCTCCTACTTTATGTAATGACTCTGTCATGTTTTGACTTACTCTGAGTCATATAGTCATGTAATTTTGCATATGTCTGCACATGCATTTCATTCATAGTTGTTTGCATATTTGTGCACATATCACTTGCCATATAACATCTTGTTGTAGGGGAGTTTGAAGATTCTTCAGATCATGACTTCACTACATATTTTGTGTTTGCATATACCCTTTCACGTACTGTCTTGCATAAGTTGAACTTTGTGAATTCATGTCATAATGCATAGCAATTCTCCTGCCTTCATCATCATTGACTACATAGTATATCAAATGGTGAGAAGTGGAAGGGTAGGTTACGCCTATCTGAAAGCTATCACTACGCGTGAGGTGATCTTCGGATCTAAGTTCTCCGCCTGGTACTATGAGTCATTTACTCAAAAGGCTATATATGTCATTGGACTGTTACTGAACATCTTGCATTCATGCACACACTAAGGAGGAGCAACCACATTCATCATATGGGATCAATGTTTAGGTTCATGCATGAGTCATGCATTGCATCTAGAGCTGTCTCGGGGATGATTGGTTGTTAAAATAGTTTATCATGCCATTGTCAACAAATTTAAATCGAAATTGACAACTCAAGTCCTCCTATCCTTAAATGCAGATGATACTCCCAAAATCCAAACGATGATGAGCTAGTCATGGCCAAGCTTGAGTCAATGAAAGGAATACCTTGCAAAGATGAAAATGATGAGAACCCTCTCAAGTTGCTACAAGAAGATGGGATGTCTTGTGTAGAACAACCTCAAAGATCGACTCAAGTACAGACTGGTGAAAGTCTTGAACGAGCTGAAGCAAATACCCAAGACATGGTGGAAGACTTGGAAGATGATGGATGCTCAAGGCACGAGTATTGAAAATAATTTTCTGAGCTCTATTTTGGAAAAACATAAAAATATATATATTTTTGTTGTTAGAATGTATTGCATCCCTCATGAATCACCATTGCATGATTACATTTCATGAAACTGAGAAATTCATCTGTTTGCTTATCATTGCATGACTACATGGTATATCAAATGGTGAGTTGAGGAAGGGCAAGTCATTCTTGTCTGAAATCTTTCACCATGCGTGAGAATGTGCCTCCGCCTAGTACCATGAGTCTCTTGTCCATTTAAGTCAATAGGTTGCATGTTTTTCAAAAACTCAAAATGTCATTGTGTATATTGTGCACATAGAAAGGGGGAGCTTGTTTTTAAATGAATGATTTCGAATTGTGAGTCTAACTCTTCCTTGTGGACATGCATCTCATACTAATTATCATATCTGAATTGATCATGACATTACTGTGTGAGTTTTGAGATTTCTATGGCTGCATGAATGTTCAGATAATGTCAAACATGAAATGTTCCTCATATCTATTGCTATATCTGGACTGCTCTATAATGAATAGCTAGCCTCGCTTAAGGCTACTGCTAAGCTTGCCTGCTCTTGAAGGCATGTGGTGATGATTGCCGAACTCAAGTATACAATTCTGAAAACTTGACACATTGATGCTCTGGTTTGATATGATGAATTTGTCGAATTTGTTCAATCAAAGTGAAGATCTTGAAAAATTTGTGTGATATGATTGGTCATTGAATACCTCTCAAACTTGAACTGCATGATTACATCTGAATTGAACTCACTTCTGGTATATCAAATGGTGTTTGTGGAAGAGTGGATTATGTCCACTTAGAAGCATTCCCTATGCGTGAGCTGGGTCTTCGGACTAAAATCTCCACCTCATACCAGATCTTGACTATTGTGACTGGCTTGTGAAAGGTTGATTTGTGAGTGAATCCTTGACTTGAGCTAATTATATTCAAGATATGTTTTTGATCAATGATCTAAACATTTGGCTTGTGGATGATTTCTCATTTGAAAATTGTGAAATGCTATTGAAAATCTGATTTTGAAGAATTCTGTAACTGGGTTGCACTGCTTAAACTTTTGATCATGTATGCACCCTTCTTCATAAAAGTCATGTCATGTAAGATGATTGTCTGATTCATGAATAAAATATGATTGCCATTCATCTCACTGGTTTGAAAAATAAGCACCTGCATTTTATTTTTGCACTGCATTCTTATATCCTCATAGGCTGCATTGCATTAGAACTCATGACATTGCATTTCTTTAGCTGCATTCAGTTCATTCAGTTGGTATTTATTCAATTGGTATCATATTATCCATTCAATTGGTATCAAATTGAAATCACATCGCTCGCATGCATGTCAGTGCCTTTGCATAAACTCCTAATGTGTGCTTGCTTGCTATTATATGTTATTCATCCCCATCCTTGAAACTTCTATGACCTTATGTCTTCTTGATAAATAATGTTGCATTGAGTCATTATTGAAGTGTTTCATGTCGTACACTATGGGGGAGTTCTCATTTTATAAGTGCATCTATTTAGGGGGAGCTGCCTTGTTATGTGTTCATGATATTTTCGCTATACATGTTGAATCAAATTCGCACACTTCTTGCACAAAATGTGAAAATGAGTGTTGATGATAAGGATATATGAATTTCTTTTCAACACTCTCGAGATGTTAAACTTGCTGCATGTATGTTGAATAGACAATTGAGGAAAAAGCTGCCTACCTATCATTGTTGAAAAATCTGAAATGAAAATGAAAAATAGAGCAATGCTCGGTCTCACTGAGTAAACTAGGCACATGTCACCTGAGACGTGATGTGGTTCATATTTGAAAAGTGTTGACTAATATCTCTGTTCAAAATGAGGTGAAATGGTTCAGTATTCTGGGTAACCGGGGATTCTGGCATGAGCTCCATGCGTCTACTCGCGTAAAAAGGAATTATTTGAACCTGATCACTCTTGAAAAATTCTGACTCTCATGTGATATTGGTTGAGTTACAAAAAAAAATGTGGTAGAGCGAAGCCTCCAATACGCTGTTCTCAAAAATTGAAGTGCAGTCTGTGAAATGTCTCATTGTGTTTATCTGAAAATCTGAATATCCATATTGCAACTATCATTTTTCATGTTCCTCACTTACACATCTAGAAATTTGATTTAATATGTATTCAGAAAATTGATTGACTGCATCAGCAATTGCATGAATCTCATATATGATTGCACGATCTCCCATGTGCTACACATGTGCATTCTGGTGAGCATGACTATATTGCATCTTTCTTATACCCATTCACTTCTTCAATTAGTAAGGGGGAGATTTGCTTACATGTCTATATTTACGTATCTATCTGGTTGTATTGTGTGCTCATCATGTGTCATAAGCCGTATGCATATAGCATCATGCATTTCATAAGAAATTTAAAAATTTGAAAAATTACTAAAAATCTCACAAAAATTGGACTTCTATTTGTTTACATTTGCCATATGGGGTTATTGATTTCCATTGGTATCATGCTTGCATTCATTGTGTCATCACATGCTTGCATTGAGTTCTTATGTATTTTCAGAAAATATAAAAATCAAAAATTTGAAAATCAAAGAAAATCCTTTTGATATGCCCTCCTGCTATTGCTTGTTGTGAATATCTGACATGTGTTCTAGCTTTTGAATGCCATCCTGTTGAACACCTCATCTTGTAAACATCTTCCTCCATTGGTGCATTTCGTTGAGGCCAATCACCACCTTCAATTGATATCAATACATGCTTGACTGTATTTGCTTTGGATTGTATCATATTGATTTGTGAGAATAATCACTAATTGGTCTCTTCTAATTAGCATCATATTGCTTTGCTCGTCTATGATTTACCCTTGCTTCTTCTGATTTGATATGATGGGCTATTGCTGTTTCAAAGGGAGTTAATCTTTTTCTTCCTTATTTGGCTTCTTCCAGCTTTGTTGCTATTGTTGATCATGTCACAGGAGAAGAAAAATCTGCATTATCCCGCTTTTTGATTATGTCAAAGGGGGAGAAATATTGATGATTGTGTGTGACAAGGGGAGAAGAACATTTGCGCCATTCTATTGTATCATCATTAAGTTTGTCATCATCAAAAAGGGGGAGATTGTTGAGTTATGATTTTGATGATTGTTGGCGTTATGGTTTTGATGATAACTAAACTTAATGTGTGATTGAGTGATGATAACTAAACTTATGGTTGATTGCACATTCATGTTTAAATATGTTTGAGATGGCAAATGGCAATGGTACATGGTCTTGATTCATGCTTGATTGAATTATTTTTACAAGAGGCAAGAGGTTTCATAACCTCTTTAATGTGAATAAGCATGGTATTAACCTTAACTATCTTGCTTGCAGGATCAAACACATGGCAGTCACTTGGTGAACTAAACTTGTGGATAAGCACCCTGCTCCTCTACAATCTAAAACATGTGGTATATGTCATTTACTATCAAGAACCATTGATGAGACTCTTACCTTGTGTATCTCATGCTTAGCATCGATCTCACCTTGTGTATCTTATGTATACACCTCATTCATGCACATTCAACATGAAACCCTTCTGGTCATCGTGCGCCCTGGCCCGCGGATCGACCTGCCCGGTCATGTCGCGGGGATCGACCTGCCCGGTCATGTCGCGGGGATCGACCTGCCCGGTCATGTCGCGGGGGTCAAGGGGGCAGCGCCCCTTGCGGGGGTTTCCGGGGGCGGAGCCCCCGGAACAAATTTAGAAATGCTCTAATGGTCTAGACGTTTCAAATGCATAAACCAAGTGAATCCAACCCCTAAATGCATGGATTTGGTATGGACTTGAAGCTCTTGACTTTTGGACATGTTTCATTGGTCTAACACTTCATTTTTTGCAGGTATAGGTCTTTCTGGTCGACCAACACGCCTTGGCCGGTCGACTTGAATTGCCAGAGCCTAAAAATTCCGGATTCTGCAGGTAGCGGTCGACCGCCCCTAGGCGTCTGGTCGACCGATTTTGCCAGAGCCTAAAAGTTCGAGGATTTACAGGTTCCGGTCGACCGCCCTATGCCCTCCGGTCGACCGCCAGCCCCGATGCCCACTTTTGTTGACTTTTGTGTCAAGCTCGAGAAGAGGGGTTTCACCCCATTTCTTTAATCCTTTTGCCCCCAATTACACCAGGATTCGTGGATCTGGTCTAGGGGTTGTCCAAGGTATTGAAATCCTCGCGTGAGGGCGAGAAGAAGACCCTTCGCGGTCATGTCAGTCGTGTACTGACCATTTAATGTTCGGACGAATGTCCGGCTCGAGAAGATCGCGGTTGTCGCGGGAAAATCGGAACGCATGTCTGCCGAGGTACGGCAAATCTATTGTTCAGAAGAGCGGAGAACGTTCGGCTAAACCTCGGTCAGAGCGGTCAGAAACCAGTAAATATGTTGGCCCGGTGCAAGAGAGAGCTGCGACCATAATGCAGTAGGCCCCCCCGCTGTCGAAACAAGACTTGCATGAGCGTCATTAATATTTCTGGTGCCAAGGGGCAACGAGGGAATATCCCTTGAATCGGATGAAAAGCCATGTGTCTAGGGAAGCGGACGTTCGAAACGTGTCGGTCGTTCGGGAGACCGTTTAATATTCGGACGGGAGTCCGGCTTGAGAATATTGTAATCGTCGCGGGAGGACCTGGGACATATGCATGCCGGGATACGGCAAGTTTATGATTCTGAGACACCAAAAACATTCGGTCAAATCTCGGTTAGTGTAGCAGGAAACCGGTAAATCTATTGGCCCGGTGCGAGATCGAGTCAAGACCATAACGGGGGCGCCTCCCATGGTCCGAACGAGGCTTGCGCGGACATCATTAATATTTTCGGTGCCGGAGGGCAACGGGGGAGAGTCCCAGGACTAGACTCCAAAATCGAAAACGTGTTCAAAGGGAGCGGGCTGTAGACTGAGGATATGAGCCGAACGGCGACCACAATTGGGACGGACCCGAGGTCTAAGCGTGGCCCACGGAGGTCTTATTGATATTCCCATGGAAGGGGTCCAGGGGTGGCGAGGACCGTCTCGTTGTATTCCGATTTTGTCGGTCACTCATGGACCTTTTCATGTTTGGGCAAGGGCCCATGTTGAAAGTACGACGTGGATGGAAACGACCCCGTACAAATGTATGCAGAGTTTACGGCAGTTTCAATGAAAGAACGGGAACGAATCCCATTAGAATGAATCCGATTTAACGGGCTATCGGCCCGGAGCAATGCCGGCTCACGACCATGTCGGGGAGGGAGCCGTCGGCCATATTGGTTGCTCACGGGTCTTTTCATGTTCAGACACAGATCCGTAATAGAAACGTGGCGAAAACCGAGGTGAACCCGTTCAAATGTCTGCCGAGCGTGCAGCAATTTTAGTAGTGGCTCGGAAGGGATCCGGCCTGAGAAACGAGTCCGGCTTAATCTGAATGTCAGCCCGAGGCGAGGTCGGGCCATGGCCATTTCAGGATAATTCCCAAGACTCAGGCCCAACCTGGAAGGGCGACATTGTTATTCCTTCAGCACCGGGTCACGAGAGAGACGGGGCTGCAAAGTGGATTTTACCATTTTTTTATCTGGGTTTTAAATTATATATATATATATATTTATTGCTTATTTCCCTCTCATGTATTTATTCTGGATGATTTATCCATTTTGTTTATTATTATTACTATTATATTTTCTCTCCTCTTTTTTGCCTATTATTATTTTTACATTTTTGTTTATTTCATATATGTATTCAGATTTATTTATTCATCATAGTTTTTATTAATTTTATTATTACTATTATTATTATTATTATTATTATACATATTCTTCTGGAGAGAGAGTGGGCCGCTGGAGGGCCAAATGGGGGCTGAAGGAGTGGGCCGCTGGAGGGCCAAACGGGGGCTGAAGGAGCGTGTCGCTGAAGGTGGAAGGGTGCACCGCTGAGGGGGCTGAGGGAGTGCGCCGCTGAAGGTTCGCGGGAGGTATACCGGGGAAGGGCTTGGCCAAGGGTACCGGCGAAGGGGCAGGTGTGGTGGCTATGGGAGGCGTACCGATGAAGGAGCCTTAGGTGTGCCGGCAAAGGGCCTGACCGAGCGTGCCGGCGAAGGGTTGAACAGGGGAGAGCGTGCTGTCAAAGGAGCTTGAGGGCGTACCGCCGAAGGGTTGGAGCAGGCGTGCCGCTGAGTGCAGGGAGAGCGTGTCGGCGAAAGGCCAAACGAGGCGTGCCGGGGGAAGCTGGGCTGGGGCGTGCCGGCGAAGGGCGCTGTAGGGTGCACCGGCGAAGGGCGTGTGTCTGCACATTGGCCGGTCGCTGCGACATAAAGTCCGTACATTCATCAGCCCAAAGTCTATACGTTGTCTATTCAACCAGCACACAAAGTCTATACGTTCTTCAGCTCAAAGTCTGTACATCGGCTGCATTCATCAGCTCAAAGTCTGTACATTGGCTACATTCATCAGCTCGAAGTCTATGCGTTGGCCAGCTTAAAGTCTGTACATTGGCCAGCTCAAAGTCGGTACATTGGCTGGGTTCATCAGCTCAAAGTCTACACATTGGCCAGCCCAAAGTCTGTACATTGGCCAGCCCAAAGTCTGTACGTTGGCCAGCTCAAAGTCTATACATCGCAGTTCAAAGTCTGTACATTGCAGCTCAAAGTCCGTGCATTGGCCAGCCCAAAGTCTGTACGTTGGCCAGCTCAAAGTCTATACGTTGCAGTTCAAAGTCTATACATTGGAGCTCAAAGTGAGTCTATACATTGCAGTTCAAAGTCTATACATTGGAGCTCAAAGTCTATACATTGGAGCTCAAAGTCCATACATTGGCCAGCCCAAAGTCTGTACGTTGGCCAGCTCCAAGTCTGCACATTGCAGTTCAAAGTCTATACATTGGAGCTCAAAGTCCACACATTGGCCAGCCCAAAGTCTGTACATTGTCTATTGGAGTCTATACATTGGCCGGCTCAAAGTCTGTACATTGGCCATTAAAGTCTATACATTGGCCGGCTCAAAGTCTATACATTGTCCATTAAAGTCTATACATTGGCCGGCTTAAAGTATGTACATTGTCCAGCTCAAAGTCTATACATTGTAGTTCAAAGTCTATACATTGGAGCTCAAAGTCCATACATTGTCCAGCCCAAAGTCTGTACGTTGGCCAGCTCCAAGTCTATACAGTGACCAACTCAAAGTCTATACATTGCCCCTTGGTTGCAGTTCAAAGTTTGTACATTGGCCAGCCCAAAGTCTGTACATTGGCCAACTCAAAGTCTATACATTGTTCATTGGCTGCAGCTCAAAGTCTATACATTGCAGCTCAAAGTCTATACATTGTCCCTTAAAGTCTGTACATTGGGTTCCACTTCGGAGAGTGAGAAGAGTGTGCCGCTGAAGGGCTGAGAAGGTGTGTCGTTGAAGGGTTGATAGGGTGTGTCGCTGGAGGGCTGATAGGGTGTACCGGCGAAGGCTGGAACGGACGTGCCGATGAAGGTCCACTCCTCTGTTACTTGTTTTTAAGGCTTTTCTTTTCTTCCTTTCTTAATTTCTACGTAGTTTTATATAAGCTTCTCCTTTTCCTTGCTTTATTCCGTTCGGCCTCTTCTTGCAGATCGGACGTTCGGGCTGCCAGGTTGTTAATTGGTCCGGCTCTCGTCATGGTGCCGGCAGCGGCTTAATTAATTGGAAGGTTCCATCATTAATCGTTCCATGCGTTTGTTGCTTCCTCTTGCCTTTTTAACATTTTTTCGTTATTTTCTGACGAAAATCCGACAGCACCTCCCCTCTACCCGAGCGTAAGGGAGGTGCATGGAATGCGCCCACATGGAGTGGCGGAACCCGACAACTGGAGGTGGGCGCCCGGAGGCAGCAACACATTTGTGAAACCTCGGAAAACCCGGAGAAAACCGTGGACGGAAGACCTCTAATACTAGACAGAATGGGCTGGGGGTTGGCGGCCAAGGGTGTACCGCTGAAGCACCAAGGGGAGGTGTACCGCTGGGGGCCAGAAAGTGTGCTGCTGAGGGCCTAAAAGGTATGCAGCTGAGGGCCAAAAGGGTGTACTGACCAAGAGCCAACGGGGTGTGCCGCTGAGGGCCAAGAGGTGCGTACCGGTAGAGGAAAGCCCAGGGATAGACTGCTGGCGGCTAGGTGTTCTAGGAGAGAAGGAGGGTTTTCCTCCCCTCAGGCAGGTTGGCATAGCTGCTGGCCATAGGGGAGGGCAAAGAACCCGAAAGGCCAAGGATCATACGGGAGCGACCATGTTGACATGGAGACCCCAAAAGCACCGGAGAAATAGAGAGATGGAGGGAAAACGGACAACACGTCACACACCGTGAAAACTGGCGTAAACCAACAAAGATAACAGAGAAACCAAAGGAGGGTGATTTTCATTCATGGGGAGCAAGGGGCTGTAGTCATCCATGTACATTGCCGAGCACGCCCGAGTTAAGGCTACGGGCAAGGAAGAAAACCAAAATACAAGATGAAGGGAGGAAGAAAACAGGGAAAACCACGGAAGGGAAAGTGTTGGGGATTGAAGCGGGGACAAGCGTCCACTGCTCGTTCCCCCGCACCTTCCCCTGTTACATTCAGCCCTCCTTCTTTCTTACTCTCTCTTCTGCCCGGTGGCCGTCGGAGGAGACTCACGCCGGAGCCCTTCTTCTTCTCCCTCCTCTTCTCTTCCTCTCTTGCGTATCTCTCTCCCTCTGTGTGTGTGTGTGTTCCTCTTCAGCCTCTCCTTCTCCGTACCACCTCCTCTTTTCTGGAATGGGAGTGCCTTTATACTCCCAGCAGCGAGAGCCTTCGAGCACCGCCGTCGGAGGCGGGAAGTGGCTCGTGATGATGGGGTTTGACTCCCCCTGTCCTGGCTGCCAGGGGAGTAGCCCGCCTGGCCCAACTGTTGGCTGACACCTCAGGGAGCTCACTGCGCGCCAAGGACGCGTAGGGCATGGGCACCACGTCGTTTAGCCGTTGAAAAGGCTTAACGCTGTGCCGCTGGTGGGCTGAATAAGTGTGCCGCTGAAGGCTTGAAATGGTGTGCCGTTGAAGGCTTGAAATAGTGTGCCGTTGAAGGCCTGAGATAGTGTGCCGTTGAAGGCTTGAGATAGTGTGCCGTTGAAGGCTTAAAATAGTGTGCCGTTGAAGGCTTAAAATAGTGTGCCGTTGAAGGCCCGAAATAGTGTGCCGTTGAAGGCTTAAAATAGTGTGCCGTTGAAGGCCCGAAATAGTGTGCCGTTGAAGGCTAAATGGGGCGTGAGCACAGGGTGCCTGAAGGCACATGGGGTGTGCCGCTGAAGGGCCCAGGGGCGTACAGCTGAAGGGCCAAAGGGCGTGCCGTTGAAGGCCCAAAAGGGGCAATTCTGAGCCCATTGTGAGCATGAGTTGTGGCCCATTTAATTTTCTTCGAGGCCCATGGATTGTGGGGGCTCTTGGTGGTTGATTTCTCTTCACTGTCGTGACTCCGGAGACGGCTTCACGACAGTGTGCATATTTGGGGAGTCCGGATGACCAGCCCCTCCGGGGCTTCCTCACTCGGTGCCGTTGTTGATGCTGGGCCGAGCAGGATATCTGGGTGTGTAATTTTTGGTGTCCACAAATGCCCCCCACCCACGGGTAGCGCAGGCGAAGGATGAGCCGGGCGGTGCCCGCGGGTGTGCTGGCCTCTTTTTCTCATCGTCGGTGCCGCCGGGGTGTCGGGAGCCGACATGACTTGTTTGTCTCCTCTTTTCTTCGTCAGTGCTGACGGGGTGTCGGGAGCTGACCTGGTTTGTTGGTCTCTTTGTCTCTTCGTCAGCGTCGACGGGGCGTCGGGAGCTGACATGCTCTGTTGGTCTCTTTGTCTCTTCGTCAGTGCCGACAGGGTGGCGGGAACTGACGTAGTATGTTTGTCTCTTCTTCTCTTCATCATCAGTGCCGACAGGGTGCCGGGAGCTGACCTAATTTGTTGGTCTCTTTGTCTCTTCGTCAGCGCCGACAGGGTGCCGGGAGCTAACCTGGTTTGTTGGTCTCTTTGTCTCTTCGTCAGCGCCGAAAGGGTGCCGGGAGCTGACCTGGTTTGTTGGTCTCTTTGTCTCTTCGTCAGTGCCGACTGGGTGTCAGGAACTGACATGCTTTGTTGGTCTCTTTGTCTCTTCGTCAGCGCCGACAGGGTGCCGGGAGCTGACCTGGTTTGTTGGTCTCTTCATCAGTGCCGATGGGGTGGCGGGAACTGACGTAGTATGTTTGTCTCTTCTTCTCTTCATCATCAGTGCCGACGGGGTGCCAGGGACTGAGGCAGTAAGTTGGTCTCTTTGTCTCTTCATCAGTGCCGACGGGGTGCCGGGGACTGAAGCAGTATGTTGGTCTCTTTGTCTCTTCATCAGTGCCGACGGGGTGCTGGGAACTGACGTGCTTTTGTTCGTCTCTTCTTCTATTATTTTTCTTCTCTTGTCTTTTCTCCTCTTCTATATTCCCTTGCACGTAAACATGGGGTGAGAATTTATTTAGTGTCCTCAAATCAGGGAAGCGGGCTGCAAAAGTCAAAATTTGGGGAGCAGGCTGCCAGAGCCAGACTTGGGAAAGCGGGCCATGGGGGCCGAGGTAAGCAGGCTACAAGAGCCAAAGTTGGGAAGCAGGCTACGGAAGTCAAATCGGGGAAGCAGGCTACAAGAGCCAAAATTAGGAAGCGGGCTGCAGGAGCCGAGATTATGGGTAGCGGGCCGTGAAGGCCGAATTCTGGGAAGCAGGCAGTGAAGGTCGAATTCTGGGAAGTAGGCTGCAAGAGCCAAAGATGTTGGGAAGCGGGCTGCAAGAGCCGAAATTAGGGCGCAAGATGTGAAAGCCCAAATCGGGGAAGCGGACTATAGAAGCCGGAGTTGGGAGATTAACGAGCCGCGAGGGCAAGAGGTAGGCCATGGGGGCCAAGATTGGGCTCTACGAGCCAGCGCAGGGAAAGTAGGCTTTGATAGCCGAAATTGAGTTTATTGTATACACACATTTTTATTTTTTATTATTTATTATATACATATATATATTTACTATATATAATTTTTTTATTCAAGCATGCAAGCATTCATTAGCAGGCATATCATAGATATGAGTAAGGCAGCTCCCTCTATAGGGGATAGGATAGGGACATCGCCCGTAATTCGTAGATGCGGTGCGGGCCGCGAGGCACAATTGAGGGGTGGTGCACCCGTCAAGAGGATATCGCATGTCTTGCATGCATAGCCTAAATTCACGCATTTCACCCGAGGTAATTCTATGTGACGTGGCAGTGCAAATGTGTGAACAAAGGGCCCTAACCATAGGGATATGCAGGTTTTCCTGGTGACACTCGAGGATCACTCTAGCGCCTACACATTAGTTCCAGGCTTTCGACTTTCGGTAGCTTCACACAGCCCCCATCTGTTTATTTTGGTAGCGGATTTCACCGTTCGACGCGAGTCTCCTCATGTGTCTCAATGGGGATTCCCGGCTACTAGGATTTGTCCTTATTGTGATTCGCTTCACCATTTCGCGCGAGTCTCCTCATTTATTTCAGTGGGGATTCCTGGCTACTCGGATCCGCGTTTCTCTCTCTCTTCTTTTTTCTCTTCTTTTTTTTTCTCTCTCTCTCTTTTTTTTACAGTGGGGGTAGGCAGCTTTTTCCTCACGATTACCTTTCACGCGAGTGCAGGAATTCAAGTCTCCGTAGAGTGCTAAGAAGAAATTCGAGCAATCCCTATAGTCGAAGGCTATTGAACACATTAAGTGCTAAGTGTGGGAGCGTTGCCTCTGGTTTATTTTGTGAGCTGGGCTTAGCGATTCAGGCATGACTCTTCCCCTTGACGTGTGCACCTACCATAATTGGGTTCCCTTTGAGCGTGCGCCATGACGCCCGTGCATCCGGAATCGGGGCGATATTATTTAGCAAGAAAGCACGGTCCTAGAAAATTCCAAGGAGGTGTATTATTGTTTATTAAGCAACCATGTAAGCAGGGCGATCATGCACTCTCTTCTTTCTTTTCTCTTTCTTTTTTTTGTGTTCGTTTTGTTGTTTTCTTTTTGTTTTGTTTTGTTTTGTTTTGTTTTGTTTTGTTTGTTTGTTTGTTTTTTGCATAAGAAAATATTACTGTTACGTATAAGTGTAGTGGTAGTAAAGGTATTAGGGAAGCAGACCACGAACGGCTGAAAGGACGTTGGGGAAGCGGGCCGTAAAGGCCAAATTCTGGGAAGCAGGCTGCGAGAGCCAAAGATATTGAGAAGCGGGCTGCAAAAGCCGAAATTGGGAAGCGGGCCGTGAAGGCCGAATTCTGGGAAGCAGGCCGCAAGGGCCGAATTCAGGGAAGCAGGCCGCAAGGGCCGAATTCTGGGAAGCAGGCTGCGAGAGCCAAAGATATTGGGAAGTAGGCTAAAAAGCCAAGGGATATTGGGAGCAGGCTGACAAGCCGAGAGATGTTAGGAGTAGGCTGTAAAGCCGAAAAGATATCGGAGAGCGCGGTGGGACGGGTGGATTAATCACGACCGTGGGCCTTGGCCGGAATGACTGAGCCAAAGGGCGTTGGGTAGTAGGATACGTGAGCCGAGGAGAAGGGTTTGTCAAGCGGCGGGTTCGAAGACCACGTCTGTCTCATGTCTCTCTTTTTTCTTCTTCTTTTGTGTGGGGAGACAGGTGCAAAGACCATGCTTGCCTCATGGTCATTTCTTTCTCTTCTTCTCTTCTTTTGTGTGAAGAGGCGGGTTCAAGGACCGTGTTCGCCCCGTGACTGTTCTTTCTCTTCTTCTCTTCTTCTTTCATGGAGAGGCAGGTGCAGAGACAATGTTCGCATCGTGACTGTTCTTTCTCTTCTTCTCTTCTTCTTT
Organism: Amorphophallus konjac; assembly: GCA_022559845.1. NCBI lineage: Eukaryota > Viridiplantae > Streptophyta > Magnoliopsida > Alismatales > Araceae > Amorphophallus > Amorphophallus konjac. The sequence continues at coordinate 106,111 of JAHNEJ010000759.1, read as the reverse complement.
TATAGAGAGGCAGGTGCAAGGATCATGTTCGCCTCATGTCTCTTTTTTCTCTCCTCTTCTTCTTTTGTAGAGAGGCAGGTGCAGAGACCATGTTCGCCCCGTGACTGCTCTTTCTCTTCTTCTCTTATTTTTCTATGGAGAGGCAGGTGCAAGGACCATGTTCGCCCCATGACTATTCTTTCTTTTCTTCTCTTCTTCTTTTATGGAGAGGCAGGTGCAAGGATCATGTTCGCATCATGTCTCTTTTTTCTCTCCTCTTCTTCTTTTGTAGAGAGGCTGGTGCAGAGACCATGTTCGCCCCGTGACTGCTCTTTCTCTTCTTCTCTTCTTCTTTTATGGAGAGGCAGGTGCAAGGACCATGTTCGCCCCATGACTGTTCTTTCTTTTCTTCTCTTCTTCTTTTGTGGAGAGGCAGGCGCAAAGACCATGTTTGCCTCGTGACTGTTCTTTCTTTTCTTCTTTTGTGGAGAGGCGGGTTCAAGGACCACGTCTGCCTTATGTGTCTCTTCCTCCTTTTCTTCTCTTCTTTTGCGTGATGAGGCGGGCTCGAGGACCACGTCTGCCTCATGTGTCTTCTTTTGGTTCTGCTCTTCTTCTTTTGTGTGAAGAGGCGGGTTCAGGAACCATGCCTACCTCATGTGTCTCTTCTTCCTTTTCTTCTCTTCTTTTGCGTGATGAGGCAGGCTCGAGGACCATGTCTGCCTCATGTGTCTTTTCTTCCTTTTCTTCCCTTCTTTTGTGTGATGAGGCGGGCTCGAAGACCACGTCTGTCTCATGTGTATTCTTTCTTTTCTTCTCTTCTTTTGTGTGATGAGACGGGCTCGAAGGCCATGTCTGCCTCATGCGTGTCTTTTTCTTTATTCTGCTCTTCTTTTCTCATTAATGCTTCCACGCTGGAGTGTATTTCTCTTAACGTGCCCCCAGGTTGGGGTGTAGCTTTATTTGGTATGCATCCCCCTGAGGGGTGTGTTTTGCCTCTTTGCCTCTGTGCCCCCAGGCGGGGCGTATTTTTCAAGGCTTCTATGCCCCCAGGTGGGGCGTGCTTCTTCTTCTGATGCCCCCGAGCCGGGGAGTCTCCTCTATGGCTTCTATGCCCCCAGGCGGGGTGTATGTTGCTTTATATGCCCCCAGGGCGGGGTGTAATTCTTGCTTCTTATGCCCCCGAGGCGGGGTGAACTCTTCTTCTTTGCTTATGTGCTCCCATATCGGGGTGTATTCCTTTCTTCATATGCTCCCCCTAAGCCGGAGAATGTTGTTTGTTCTGCTTCAGATGCCCCCCCCCCCCCCCCCCCGGGGGGGGGGGGGGGTATATGTTGCTTCATGGACCCCGAGACCGGGATGTATTCCTTCTTCAGATGCCCCTAAGCCGGGGCGGACTCTTTTCATCTTATGCTCCCAAGGCGGGATGCAGCTTTTTCAAATGCCCCTAATCGGAGCGCGTTCTTCATGACTTCTATGCCCCCACTGGCGGGTTTGTCTCTTCTTTAAATATCCCTAAGCTGGGGTGGACTTCTCTTCATATGCCCCTGAGTCGGGGCGTGTTCTTTATAGCTTCTAGGCCCTCGAGGCGAGGTATGCTTCCTCTTCAAGTATCGCCAAGACGGGGTGTGATTCTTGGCTTCATATGCCCCCCAAGGCGGGGTGTGTTTTGCTTCTTGTGCCCCACAAGGGTGGGGCGTATCTCCTTTTTGTGCCCCCAGAGCAGGGTGGATTCTCTTCAGTTACGCCTAAGTAGGGGTTGATTCTTCCGCCTCTTATGCCACGGGGTGGCATACACTCCTCTTCGTATGCTCCTAAGCCGGGGTACAACTCTATTTCTTCTCATGACCCCAGGCCGGGGCAGTCTCTTCTTCTTATGCTTTTGTGCCCCTAAGCGGGGTGCATTCCTTTCTTCATGCGCCCCTAAGCCGGGGGATGTTGTTTGTCCTGCTTCAAATGCCCCCGAATCAGGGTATAGTTTTGTGTCATATGCCCCTAGGGCGGGGGTGTATTTCTCTTCATGTACCCCTCAGTCGGGGCATATTTCTTCTTCAAATACCTCCTGAGCCGGGGTGCATTCTTGCTGCTTCTTATGCCCCTAAATCGGGGTATAGTTTTGTCTCATATGCCCCTGGAGCGGGGTGTATTTCTCTTCATGTGCCCCTGGGAATGGGGTGTACTCTTCACGGCTTCTATGCCCCCAGGCGGGGTATGTTTCTTCTTCATGTGCCCCTGGTACGGGGCGTAGCTCTCTTCAAATGCCCCCGGGACGGGGGTGTATCTTTTGCTTCTTATGCCCCCTTAAGGCCGGGGTGTATCTTTTGCTTCTTACGCCCCCCTGAGGCGGGGGTGTATCTCTTTACGGCTTCTGTGCCCCCGAAGCAGGGTATGTTGTTTCTTCAAATGCCGCTTGGGCGGAGTATATCTTTCTTCTTATGCTCCCAGCTCGAGATGTATGTCTCTTTGTTTCTGTGCCCCGGGTCGGGGTAGATGCTTCTGCTTCTTATGCGCCAAGGGCGGAGTGTATTTTTGTGCCCCCAGGCTGGGGTAGGTGCTTCTGCTTCTTATGCGCCAAGGGCGGAGTGTGTCTCTTTCTGTGCCCATAGGCTGGGGTACATTCTTCATGTTTCTCATACCCTTTTCGCAGGGCATATTCTCTTGCTTCTCATGTCCCTGGATCGGGGCGTATGTTTCTTCTTCTGACGCCCCTAGGTCCGGGTATATTCTTTCTTCATGTGCTCCCAGGTCGGGATGCATGCCTCTTTGCTTCGGTGCCCCCGGGTGGAGGTGTACTCTGTCTCTGTGCTTCTGCGTCCCCCAGGCGGGGTATGTTTCTTCTTCAAGTGCCCCTGAGCTGGCGCATATCCTTTATGGCTTCTATGCCCCCTGGCAGGATATATTTCTTCTTCAAATATCCCTAAGACGGGATGTATTCTTCTCTTTCTTATGCTCCCGAGGCGGGATGTATCTTCTTCAAATACCCCTAAGCCGGGACGTGTTCTTTATGGCTTCCATGCCCCCTGGCGGGGTATGTTTCTTCTTCAAACACCCCTAGGCCGGGGTGGACTTCTCTTCATATGCCCCTGAGTCGGGGCATGCTCTTTTATAGCTTCTAGGCCCTCGAGGCGAGGTATGCTTCTTCTTCAAATACCCCTAGGCCGGGGCGTATTCTTTATGGCTTCTATGTCCCCTGGCGGGGTATGCTTCTTCTTCAAATACCCCTAGGCCGGGGTGAATTCTTTTCTTCTTCCCAGACACACCGGGGGGAATGTTTGCTTCTTATGCTCCCAAGGTGGGGTGTATTGCTGCTTTTGATGCCCCCAAGCTGGGGCGTATTGCTGCTTCTGATGCCCCAGAGCGAGGTATCCCATTTTTTTATATGCCCCCGGCACGGGGTGTATTCTGCTTCTAGTGCCCCCAGAGTGGAGTGTATTGCCGCTTTCGATGCGGGGTGTGGTTCTTGCTTTTTATGCACCCGAGGCGGGGTGAATTCTTCTTCTTTGTTTACGTGCCCCCATATCGGGGTGTATTCCTCTCTTCATATGCTTCCCTAAGCCGGGGGATGTTGTTTATTCTGCTTCATATGTCCCCCCCGGGGGGGTGCATGTGGCTTCATGGACTCCGAGCCTGGGGTATGCTCCTTCAAAGGTCCCTAAGCCGAGGTGGATTCTCTTTTCTTCTCATGCTCCCAAGGCGGGATGTAGCTTCTTCAAGTACCCCTAAACCGGAGTGTATTCTTTATGGCTTCTATGTCCCCTGGCGGGGTATGCTTCTTCTTCAAATACCCCTAGACCGGGGTGGACTTCTCTTCATATGCCCCTGAGTCGGGGCGTGTTCTTCATAGCTTCTAGGCCCTCGAGGCGAGGTATGCTTCTTCTTCAAATACCCTCGAGACGGGGGTGTGTTTCTTGGCTTCATATGCCCCGGACGTGGGATATATCTTTTGTTTCTTATGCTCCCGAGCCGGGATGTAGCTTCTTGGCCTCATATGCTGCCGAGGCGAGGGGTATGTTGCTTTACGTGCCCCCGAGGGGAATGCATTTTACCTCCGTTGCCCCGTGGCGGGGTATATCTCTTGGCTTCTTACGCCCCCCAAGGTGGGGTGTGTTTTCTTCTTGTGCCCCCGGGATGGGGTATATCTTTCGCTTCTTATGCCCCCCCCTTGAGGCGGGGTGAAGTCTTTGCTTCAAATGCCCCTAAATCGGGGTATAGTTTTGTCTCATATGCCCATGGAGCAGGGGTGTATTTCTCTTCATGTGCCCTTGGGAATGGGGTGTATCTTTGTTGATTGTTGTGCCCCCAGAGGGAGGTGCCTTTCTCTTCATGTGCGCCGGGCACCGGGTGTATCTTTGCTTTTTTTTATATGCCCCCGAGGGGGGGGATTCTTCTTCTTCTGCCCCGACATGCTGGGGAATGTCTGCTTCTTGTGCCCCCAAAGTGGGGTGGATTCTCGACGGCTGCTGTGCCCCCGTTGGTGGGGTGTATGCTTCTTCTTCAGATTCCCCTAAGGCGGGGTGTATTCTTTGTTGCTTCATGTACCCCCGAGTCGGGGTGGATTCTCTTCATGTGCCCCCATGGCGGGGTGTACTCTCTTTATGTGTCCCCAGGAGTGGGGTGTGGTTTGCTTCCTGTGCACCCAAGCAGGGTGTATCGCTGCTTGCAATGTCCCCCGAGGCGGGGTATCCTTCTTCTTCAAATATCCCTAAGCCGGGGCGTATTCTTTATGGCTTCTATGCCCCCATAGCGGGGTGTGTTTCTTCTTCAAATACCCCTAAGATGGAGTGGACTCTTTTCTTCTTATACTCCCAAGGCAGGATGTAGCTTCTTCAAATGCCCCTGAGCTGAGGCGTGTTCTTTACGGCTTCTATGCCCCCAAGCGGGGCAGATTTCTTCTTCAAATACCCCTAGGTCGGGGTGTATTCCTACTGCTTCTCATGCTCCCGAGGCGGGATGTGACTTCTTCAAATGCCCTTAAGCCGGGGTGTAGCTTTTGCTTTGTGTGCCCCTCAGTCGGGGCGGATTCTCTTCATGTGCCCCTGGGAATGGGGTGTATTTCTTTTTTTGCCTCCTATGCCCCCGTAGCAGGGTATATATCTTCTTCTCATCCCCCATGGCGGGGGTATATGCATGCTCTCTTCGGGAGTGGTGGTCGTGCTTGGCCTCATTGCTATAAAGCATTCCCCACAGCGGGCAACCATTCACCAAGCTACAATTGTGGCTTGCTGGGTCTTTTAACAACCACTCGGGGGCCGTTTTGTGCCGGATGGAGGCAGCATAAAGGAGGAACGAGCGGGGTCATTGCACCACGGACTCGGGACCTCCTAGAGTCGGGCGGGATGCCGGGTTTCTTCTTGCTCTTTCAGTCGGCGATGCTGGCCAACTTTTCTTCCTTTCTTCTTTATTTCTCCCCTTTTTTTTGTATGATTGACCAGGGTGGAGGTGCAGGAGAGCGCTTACCCCCTCAGGGAGGGGATGAGTGGTTCGCTCCACCGCATCAACCCCACAGTGGTAATCTTTGTTCAGCACGGGTCTCGACGGACGTGGCCGTACAACCCTCTCTTGCCAATTCTTTCTCTTCTTTTTTTTTGCTTCTTTCTTTTCTCTTTCTTTTTTCTTTTTTCTTTTTTTCTTCTTTTCTTCTTTCCTTCTTTTCTTCTTTTCTTCTCTTTCTTCTTGAGGGAAACGGGGGGGCTTGATTTCCCCTTCCTTCTCTTCTCTTTCTCTTCTCCCTTTTTTATAACAGCCCCCATGATTCCAGGAAGCTGCATATGCTTCGAAGCAGCGTCCTCGAGGCCACGAAGGCAACTACGCCGAGTCTGGATTTTCTCCCCATAGGGTTGGCGAAGACAGCACCTGTAATTCATCAAAGCAGGCAAACATCGTTTATTAGGAGGCCATGAGGCCTTGAATCCCGGCGAAGAGATGAAGGGTAGTTTCGGTCCCACCGGGCGTGCCAGACTTGTGGACACACTTTTCGTTCGTCTATTGTTGTGCTCGTCTCTTCGGGAATGGTTGATTCGTCTATTAAGTGCATGGGCGTGCCAGTCACAAAGTGACAATTTATTCGGGCTCTGAAGAACCCACGGTGCGCTCGATCTGACTCGGTCAGACGATTGTGTGGTTCGTGTCGGGACCAAAACCCGCCGCGCCATAAAGGTCACGGCGTCATTTACATCCCCCATACGAGGGAACACCCTTGATTAATCGCCGGGATTCAGGGCCTCATGGCCAAGAAATCAATTGCATGGAAGGTCTATTACGAGGTATTGAAATCCTCGCGTGAGGGCGAGAAGAAGACCCTTCGCGGTCATGTCAGTCGTGTACTGACCATTTAATGTTCGGACGAATGTCCGGCTCGAGAAGATCGCGGTTGTCGCGGGAAAACCGGAACGCATGTATGCCGAGGTACGGCAAATCTATTGTTCGGAAGAGCGGCGAACGTTCGGCTAAACCTCGGTCAGAGGGGTCAGAAACTAGTAAATCTGTTGGCCCGGTGCAAGAGCGAGCTGCGACCATACTGCGGTGGGCCCCCCCCGCGGTCGAAACAAGACTTGCATGAGCGTCATTAATATTTCTGGTGCCAAGGGGCAACGAGGGAATATCCCTTGAATCAGATGAAAAGCCCTGTGTCTAGGGAAGCGGACGTTCGAAACGTGTCGGTCATTTGGGAGACCGTTTAATATTCGGACGGGAGTCCGACTTGAGAATATTGTAATCGTCGCGGGAGGACCTGGGACATATGCATGCCGGGATACAGCAAGTTTATGATTTTGAGACACCGAAAACATTCGGTCAAATCTCGGTTAGTGTAGCAGGAAATCGGTAAATCTATTGGCCCGGTGCGAGATCGAGTCAAGACCATACCGGGGGCGCCTCCCATGGTCCGAACGAGGCTTGCGCGGGCATCATTAATATTTTCGGTGCCGGAGGGCAACGGGGGAGAGTCCCAGGACTAGACTCCAAAATCGAAAACGTGTTCAAAGGGAGCGGGCTGTAGACTGAGGATATGAGCCGAACGGCGACCACAATTGGGACGGACCTGAGGTCTAAGCGTGGCCCACGGAGGTCTTATTGATATTCCCATGGAAGGGGTCCAGGGGTGGCGAGGACCATCTCGTTCTATTCCGATTTTGTCGGTCACTCACGGACCTTTTCATGTTCGGGCAAGGGCCCATGTTGAAAGTACGACGTGGATGGAAACGACCCCGTACAAATGTATGCAGAGTTTACGGCAGTTTCAATGAAAGATCGGGAACGAATCCCATTAGAATGAATCCGATTTAACGGGCTATCGGCCCGGAGCAATGCCGGCTCATGACCATGTCGGGGAGGGAGCCGTCGGCCATATTGGTTGCTCATGGGTCTTTTCATGTTCAGACATAGGTCCGTAATAGAAACGCGGCGAAAACCGAGGTGAACCCGTTCAAATGTCTGCCGAGCGTGCGGTAATTTTAGTAGTGGCTCGGAAGGGATCCGGCCTGAGAAACGAGTCCGGCTTAATCGGAATGTCAGCCCGAGGCGAGGTCGGGCCATGGCCATTTCGGGATAATTCCCAAGACTCAGGCCCAACCTGGAAGGGCGACATTGTTATTCCTTCAGCACCGGGTCACGAGAGAGACATGGCTACAAAGTGGATTTTACCATTTTTTTATCTGGATTTTAAATTATATATATATATATATATATATATATTTATTTATTTATTGCTTATTTCCCTGTCATGTATTTATTCTGGATGATTTATCTGTTTTGTTTATTATTATTACTATTATATTTTCTCTCCTCTTTTTTGCTTATTATTATTTTTACATTTTTTGTTTATTTCATATATGTATTCAGATTTATTTATTCATCATAGTTTTTATTAATTTTATTATTACTATTATTATTATTATTATTATTATACATATTCTTCTGGAGAGAGAGTGGGCCGCTGGAGGGCCAAACGGGGGCTGAAGGAGTGGGCCGTTGGAGGGCCAAACGGGGGCTGAAGGAGCGTGCCGCTGAAGGTGGAAGGGTGCACCGCTGAGGGGGCTGTGGGAGTGCGCCGCTGAAGGTTCGCGGGAGGTATACCGGGGAAGGGCTTGGCCAAGGGTACCGGCGAAGGGGCAGGTGTGGTGGCTATGGGAGGCGTACCGATGAAGGAGCCTTAGGTGTGCCAGCAGAGGGCCTGACCGAGCGTGCCGGCGAAGGGTTGAACAGGGGAGAGCGTGCTGTCAAAGGAGCTTGAGGGCGTACCGCCGAAGGGTTGGAACAGGCATGCCACTGAGCGCAGGGAGAGCGTGTCGGCGAAAGGCCAAACGAGGCGTGCCGGGGGAAGCTGGGCTGGGGCGTGCCGGCGAAGGGCGCTGTAGGGTGCACCGGCGAAGGGCGTGTGTCTGCACATTGGCCGGTCGCTGCGACATAAAGTCCGTACATTCATCAGCCCAAAGTCTATACGTTGTCTATTCAACCAGCACACAAAGTCTATACGTTCTTCAGCTCAAAGTCTGTACATCGGCTGCATTCATCAGCTCAAAGTCTGTACATTGGCTACATTCATCAGCTCGAAGTCTATGCGTTGGCCAGCTTAAAGTCTGTACATTGGCCAGCTCAAAGTCGGTACATTGGCTGGGTTCATCAGCTCAAAGTCTACACATTGGCCAGCCCAAAGTCTGTACATTGGCCAGCCCAAAGTCTGTACGTTGGCCAGCTCAAAGTCTATACATCACAGTTCAAAGTCTGTACATTGCAGCTCAAAGTCCGTGCATTGGCCAGCCCAAAGTCTGTACGTTGGCCCGCTAAAAGTCTATACGTTGCAGTTCAAAGTCTATACATTGGAGCTCAAAGTGAGTCTATACATTGCAGTTCAAAGTCTATACATTGGAGCTCAAAGTCTATACATTGGAGCTCAAAGTCCATACATTGGCCAGCCCAAAGTCTGTACGTTGACCAGCTCCAAGTCTGCACATTGCAGTTCAAAGTCTATACATTGGAGCTCAAAGTCCACACATTGGCCAGCCCAAAGTCTGTACATTGTCTATTGGAGTCTATACATTGGCCGGCTCAAAGTCTGTACATTGGCCATTAAAGTCTATACATTGGCCGGCTCAAAGTCTATACATTATCCATTAAAGTCTATACATTGGCCGGCTCAAAGTATGTACATTGTCCAGCTAAAAGTCTATACATTGCAGTTCAAAGTCTATACATTGGAGCTCAAAGTCCATACATTGGCCAGCCCAAAGTCTGTACGTTGGCCAGCTCCAAGTCTGTACAGTGACCAACTCAAAGTCTATACATTGCCCCTTGGCTGCAGTTCAAAGTCTGTACATTGGCCAGCCCAAAGTCTGTACATTGGCCAACTCAAAGTCTATACATTGTTCATTGACTGCAGCTCAAAGTCTATACATTGCAGCTCAAAGTCTATACATTGTCCCTTAAAGTCTGTACATTGGGTTCCACTTCGGAGAGTGAGAAGAGTGTGCCGCTGAAGGGCTGAGAAGGTGTGTCGTTGAAGGGTTGATAGGGTGTGCCGCTGGAGGGCTGATAGGGTGTACCGGCGAAGGCTGGAACGGACATGCCGATGAAGGTCCACTCCTCTGTTACTTGTTTTTAAGGCTTTTCTTTTCTTTCTTTCTTAATTTCTACGTAGTTTTATATAAGCTTCTCCTTTTCCTTGCTTTATTCCGTTCTGCCTCTTCTCGCAGATCGGACGTTCGGGCTGCCAGGTTGTTAATTGGTCCGGCTCTCGTCATGGTGCCAGCAGCGACTTAATTAATTGGAAGGTTCCATCATTAATCGTTCCATGCGTTTGTTGCTTCCTCTTGCCTTTTTAACATTTTTTCGTTATTTTCTGACGAAAATCTGGCAGCACCTCCCCTCTACCCGAGCGTAAGGGAGGTGCAGGGAACGCGCCCACATGGAGTGGCGGAACCCGACAAATGGAGGTGGGCGCCCGGAGGCAGCAACACCTTTGTGAAACCTCGAAAAACCCAGAGAAAACCGTGGACGGAAGACCTCTAATACTAGACAGAATGGGCTGGGGGTTGGCGGCCAAGGGTGTACCGCTGAAGCACCAAGGGGAGGTGTACCGCTGGGGGCCAGAAAGTGTGCCGTTGAGGGCCTAAAAGGTATGCAGCTGAGGGCCAAAAGGGTGTACCGACCAAGAGTCAACGGGGTGTGCCGCTGAGGCCCAAGAGGTGCGTACCGGTAGAGGAAAGCCCAGGGATAGACTGCTGGCGGCTAGGTGTTCTAGGAGAGAAGGAGGGTTTTCCTCCCCTCAGGCAGGTTGGCATAGCTGCTGGCCATAGGGCAGGGCAAAGAACCCAAAAGGCCAAGGATCATACGGGAGCGACCATGTTGACATGGAGACCCCAAAAGCACCGGAGAAATAGAGAGATGGAGGAAAAACGGACAACACGTCACACACCGTGAAAACTGGCGTAAACCAACAAAGATAACAGAGAAACCCAAGGAGGGTGATTTTCATTCATGGGGAGCAAGGGGCCGTAGCCATCCATGTACATTGCCGAGCAAGCCCGAATTAAGGCTACGGGCAAGGAAGAAAACCAAAATACAAGATGAAGGGAGGAAGAAAACAGGGAAAACCACGGAAGGGAAAGTGTTGGGGATTGAAGCGGGGACAAGCGTCCACTGCTCGTTCCCCCGCACCTTCCCCTGTTACATTCAGCCCTCCTTCTTTCTTACTCTCTCTTCTGCCCGGTGGCCGTCGGAGGAGACTCACGCCGGAGCCCTTCTTCTTCTCCCTCCTCTTCTCTTCCTCTCTTGCGTATCTCTCTCCCTCTGTCTGTGTGTGTGTTCCTCTTCAGCCTCTCCTTCTCCGTTCCTCCTCCTCTTTTCTGGAATGGGAGTGCCTTTATACTCCCAGCAGCGGGAGCCTTCGAGCACCGTCGTCGGAGGCGAGAAGTGGCTTGTGATGATGGGGTTTGACTCCCCCTGTCCTGGCTACCAGGGGAGTAGCCCGCGTGGCCCAACCGTTGGCTGACACCTCAGGGAGCTCACTGCGCGCCAAGGACGCGTAGGGCATGGGCACCACGTCGTTTAGCCGTTCAAAAGGCTTAACGCTGTGCCGCTGGTGGGCTGAATAAGTGTGCCGCTGAAGGCTTGAAATGGTGTGCCGTTGAAGGCTTGAAATAGCGTGCCGTTGAAGGCCTGAGATAGTGTGCCGTTGAAGGCTTGAGATAGTGTGCCGTTGAAGGCTTAAAATAGTGTGCCGTTGAAGGCTTAAAATAGTGTGCCGTTGAAGGCCCGAAATAGTGTGCCGTTGAAGGCTTAAAATAGAGTGCCGTTGAAGGCACATGGGGTGTACCGCTGAAGGCACATGGGGTGTGCCGCTGAAGGGCCCAGGGGCATACCGCTGAAGGGCCAAAGGGCGTGCCGTTGAAGGCCCAAAAGGGGCAGTTCTGAGCCCATTGTGAGCATGAGTTGTGGCCCATTTAATTTTCTTCGAGGCCCATGGATTGTGGGGGCTCTTGGTGGTTGATTTCTCTTCACTGTCGTGACTCCGGAGACGGCTTCACGGCAGTGTGCATATTTGGGGAGTCCGGATGACCAACCCCTCCGGGGCTTCCTCACTCGGTGCCGTTGTTGATGCTGGGCCGAGCAGGATATCTGGGTGTGTAATTTTTGGTGTCCACAGGGTTTCACCCTATTTCTTTAATCCTTTTGCCCCCAATTATACCAGGATTCGTGGATCTGGTCTAAGGGTTGTCCAAGGGCCTTTCAAGAGATATAAAACCAACATAAAGGGTCATAAACCCTAAGCACCTAATGTGAGATCTAATAGAGGCTATCAAGGGGGAAAGTGAGCTGTTGCAAGAGCAAGAAGAGCTACGTGAATAGTACTCCGTCCAACAATTTCTTCATCAATCTGAAGCCATTCAAGATAAATCTGAAGCCAACAAAGCTCCAATCAAGAGGATAGGCAAGCAAGCAAGCAAAGGAACCAAGGGGATTCAAGTGGAGATCAAGGGGAGGCTGTCCAAGGAGGAAGAAGAGGGTACTGTAGCTCCGTGAACAGTACCTCGTGCAGCAACACCTTCATCCAACCTCAAGCCATTCAAGGTAGATCTGAAGCCAACATCATCCAAGGAAAAGAATCAAGCAAAGATTCAAGAGGAGAATCCGAGCAAGCAAGAAAGCAGAAAAGCGAGCAAGCACGAATTGAAGCTTTGGTCAAGTGAAAATTGAAGATATGTTCTAGATCCGCAGCATGCATTCAAAGGAAACCCGAAACAGGAGTTTTCTAAACTAAGCCTCATCATTTTTATGTTTTGGGTATTGTATTTGTGTTCTTTATAAACTGTAGAATCTGTGTGTGTGTGTGGATCATGTTGGATCCGTGGTTGTTTGTGTGTGTGTTGTAATTGATTCGTGTGTGTACGTGGATCTTCCTAGATATGCGTTTGTGTGTGTATGGGTCTATTTAGATCCGTTCGATCTTGTGTGTGTGGTAGTGATCCGGTTGTCGGATCGTGTTGGAGTTCATCTCCGTGTGTGTGTGTGTGTGTGTGTGTTGGAGCTTGTCTCCGTGTGTGGGTTGGGGCGTGTCCCCGTGTGTGTGTGCAAGTGTCATCCTGCGTATGTGGTTGGAGCGTCGTCTCTATTTGGGGATTTATCCCCGAGTGAAGCCTCACCGGGTTTGGTGAGGGGTGGACGTAGGATTGTCGTCGTTGCATCCAAACCACCTTAAAAACCGTTGTGCATTGTGTGTTTTTGTGTGGTTTGATTGTTTTCGTTGTATGGTCGTGTGGGATCAGTGATTTTGAGTGAATTGGTTAATCAGCTTTCTATTGCTAATTATCATTTATCACATATTTTGTAAAAAGCTAAAAGTTTTCCCTAAAATTGGCAATCACCCAATTCACCCCCCTCTTGGGTGTCATTGATCGCGGGACTTCATTTAGTGCCCGCCAACTCATACCATACTACATTCCGATCCCGTCATCATGTTGACACATTGGGTGACCTTATTCTTGGTTTAGGTTGGCAATGGCAGTTGACACATTTATTAGCCCGAGGCTTCGACTAACCCACTAGTCGTAGCTTCACCCATCCGGCCTTAGGGTCTATTACCTCTGTGTGCACCATGGGTTGTGTCACCACGGAGATTCTTCTATTCCTCCCGATGCCGGCCGAGTCCGACTTCATACCCTTTCGCCCGAGGGTGGAACCATGCATCCTACACATGATCACCGTTTCCCCTACCATGCATGAAGGTGAATATCCACACCTTCAAGACTTCTACACCGGGAACCGTGACTTGTGGGAACCCACAATAAGGGGTCATACCTTCTTTGATCCCTTTGACCCCTTCCCTAGTGGACCCCTAGACCCTTCATATTCACTTCACTTCTTCGAGGGAGTCCGCTACCACACCCCTTCCCCACGGGTCGGGTCGTCTATGTCCACTAAGCCCGTACACTTACAAGATACACCATCATCTAGGGGAGATACTCTTGGCCCTCCCACATCCACATCCCATATGCATGCATGGCCCACCTTAGGAGGTCTAGGATTTCCGCATGATGTCAACCACCGGTTACGTCAGATGCATGCATGGCATACGTTCGGGTGTCCTGGTCCGCCGTCACCCATGTACGGGTCGGACTAACATTAGGCGTGTCTAGGGTCATAGAGGAGTCGGTGTGCTTTTTCTTTGTGTGGTATGTCTGTCTGCATGTGTCTTGTGCAAACTCATCGATGTCAGTCTCTTATGAGTGTGAAGCGAGTAGACTCAGTCGAGGAGTTGGGATCGGTTCTATATCTACACCCGGATCTAGTCACCTACAGGGACTCAGTGGTGATTCCTAGTGAGTCTTCAAGCCGCCACCTCCCCTTTTGAGAGTGCCTGTGGACGTGCTTTTTTTTTGTTTACATTCTTTATTCTTTTGTTTCTATGGTTTATTTATTGGCGTGCCAGTCACATATGTGACGATTTCATTGTGCGCTCAATCTGACCTTTAATCAGTCGATTGTGAGTGATCGTATCTGGACCAAAAGTCCGTCATACCATAAAGGTTATGACGTTAATTACGTCCTCCCTAAGAAGGACAACCCTTGATTAAACGCCAAAGATAGGAGGAAAGTAGCGGCAAAAATAAGACTCAAATGAGAGGGAGTTGGTTTACTCGCAGAACATTAAATGGACTGAATAAAGCAAGGATACATCAAGTACGGGATAAATGCGGCAGCATATCCCCATTATCTTGGACTATACCAAGTGGGAATAGGAAGTCACCCATGCAGCGGCAGGATGGAATCCGTAAAAGATCGGGAGTATTTGACCCGGAATCCGGATGGGGACCGGTATGACATGACACACCCTATGCAGGTGCGATGTCTTATTAATATCCCCCTTTGAGGGACCGTCGGAGGACATGCGATGGCAAGACTCCATAGGCCGGCGGGGTTAGGAAAGCATACCGTAGTCACTTAATAATGTAGGTGAATTTCGGCAGTATCTCCCCTAATCTTGGATTATGCAAAGGGGAAATAGGTGATCATCCACGGAGTGCCGGGATGAAAACCAAAGGGAAAGGCACTGGGCCCGACACAGTGAGGTGTTGGGGATGGTTCCCCATTTATTTGCTCCATGGGGTATACCCTGTGACCTGAAGATATCCCTTGAATTAATGTGACAGTGTGCTCAAGGGTTGGGCAGAGGAGGAGAGGCTCTCGGCGCATCACAATGAGCGTAGGTAGGCTTCCCGGCGCGAGAACGAAAGGCTCTCGGCGCGCCTCTAAAAGGGCTTATCGGCGTGGTCAAAAGGGGGTCTTGGCGCACTTTTTTGCAAAGGCGGAGGGGTTCTCGGCGCGTAGCTCTCGGCGCGCCAACGGCCGGCCGGGAGCTATTCACCCCGCCGAGGGACGCTCGCGCCGGGAAGGTGAAGGCCTCGGGGCCAGGAGGGTTTATGGTTTGATTACGATGCTCTGTTCTGGGGATTTCTTTGGGGTTCGGATGATAACTGGGAGGAATTCAGGATGCAGACGAGGGGGAAGTCAAGGGCCCTATCAGGTTAGCATCAAGGAGTCATGGGTAAAGGTGATTCGAGGGACTGAAGTCACTGAGCGTTCGAACCCTCTGGAATAGGCTTTATGCCATTCATGTTGCCGGCCATCCAGGGGATCAAGAGATGACTGTCTCTGATCCCTGTGATGGCCTCGATGGCTTGGAAAATTCGAGGAGACTACAGACTCCATTGCGTTGAAATCATCGACGCTGTCGGGGGAGAGAGAGAGGACAGAACCCAAGAATCCATGGAGGTAAGGATCGGGGCTCTGTACTAGCTTCCTCGAAACCACAGGAAAGACGAGCAGCAGAGAGTGCCTGCCAGTCGCCTGGACTAACGACAAACACCCGGAACCACATATTCATCGATCGAAACTCGCAATCGGAAAGGTAACTACCACTATCATCAGAGAGGGGTGAGAGAAGGGAGACCCAAATTTCCATCCATTCAATCGATTCTATTGTTTATATTCCATCGACTACAGAGGTGTAACTCGAACGATAATCAGTAAAGAACTTTGAGCATCATTCGAATAGAATACAAATCCCACATAAATGTGGTAGAAGGAGTACATATGAAAGAATGAAATAAAGCCCATTCAAAACAACAGAAAGATGGGAGATAGTATGTTCAAAGAGAACACAGACGAGAACAGTATGCATCGGGGAAAGAAAGACAAAGAAAGATGGGGGGGGGGAGGGCGGAGCATTGACTCCTCTCCCTTCCCCCGACGCCCACCTTCTTCTCCTTTCGAACTCTGCAGTAGCCCCTTTTTTTCTTGTCTCTTCGATATTTTCCTATCTATCTGTTCTCTCTTTTTTGTTGACGCCTCTCTCTGCTCTCTCTCTTTCGTTCGAGAGAAAAGGGGGGTTTTATAGGCACAGCAGCCCCTTCTCGGCATGGTCCTTCCCGGCGCGCAGAAAACAACTTTCTGGCGCGCTCTTGTCAACCGGGGAGGCTTCCCGGCGCCAAAGGGTATGGCTTCATGGCGCCCCCTATGGGCTTTGGGCCTTGTGAGGATCTCCCGGTTCCACATTAGTGAGCCCATTTGGGCTTTAATATCTTGAACTCTCTCGTTATCAAGTCTGGACTATCAAAGACATATAACCTGTCTTTTCATTTGTGAGTTCTTCGAACCTGTCAGAACAGGTGAAGGTCTATTAGTAGGTGAGTTGACACAGTCTTATCAGAACATTTCTGGGGGTTCTCATCAGTCAATAGACTGTAATTCTTCATCAGTATTGCCGTCTGAGTGATGACAACACCGGACATCAGCTTGGCCGGGGAGGGCTTCAGCCGGGTGGTAGCTTTAGTGGCGACTATTTTGTAATTCTGGCTTTGCAGGAATCTCTGGGATCTTCACGTCTGATTCGATCTTCCATTCCTGTCTCATCTTTGTTCTCAGTTATATTTCAGGTGTCAACAAATGCCCCCCACTTGCAGGTAGCGGGAGTGCAGAATAAATGACACGGTACTTGCAGGTGCACATATCATTCAGCATCTGAACCCATTTTTCAGCTTGGCACTGCTAATCATCTTCCATTTTTGGCTTGGAATCTTCTTTTCACTATCAAATTCTGTAAGCTCTTTCAACTTCCTTCAATCCCTTTGGCTTGAATGCTCTCGGCGCGAGGATAGCTGACTCCCGGCGCGAGGGCTTCTCGGCGCACACTTCTCGGCGCACCGCTCTGCCTGGGGCTTCTCGGCGCGCCTTCAATCGGAAGGGCTCTCGGCGGCACTTCTCGGCGCGCCTTTTGCAAAGGAAGGGGGGCTTCTCGGCGCGCATGTCATCGCGCTGAGAGCCTCGCGGGTTTTGGCTTCTATTTAAGGCACCGAAAGCCTTGTTTTCTTCTCATTCTTCACATCTTCTTCTCTCTCTTCACCATCTCGGCAGCGGCGAGCTCCTCTTCGCGAGCGGCTCCGACTTCCTTCCCGTCTTATTAGATTTCGCCCGGGTAGGATATTCTTTGGGGATTAAATCCCTTTCACTTTCGGGATCACTCCCTCTTGGTGGGTGACTCCCTATTTTTTTCGGGCAGACCCTGAACAAGGGGAGGTGCTACCGAAATTTTCGCTGGACTTCGCATTACAATCCTCATAAGACTGCTTTTTATTTTGGGACTTTAATTCGCATTTCTTCTTTGACTGCAGACACTGCAATGGTTTCCAGTTCTGCTGCTACATCTTCTGGAGCTGCTGGAGCGAGCTCGTCAGCCCAGCCAGACATATCACGAGCTGTAGTAAACTGGCTGAATGTGCACAGCTTAGACTTCGGGCATGACAAAAGTGCTATCGTCGACGAATCTTCTGATTCTGAGACGGATACAGTATCAACATCGAGGGTATATTCCACTGCAACTGAGACATGCTTCATACGTGGTGACAGCTACCGGCCAGATCTCCCGAAGGACCGCCACTTGATGCCGTTCATCCGAACCTTTACCGTGGGTGGCATGCGAGACTATCGGATAGCTCGTGCAGTTGAAGCTGCTATACTTGCTGAGAGGGATAGTCTGAAGGATTCAGTGTATCGTGACAAGGCTATCTATCTTCCCGGGGAGAAGCGTGACTGGGATGCAGTTCTCGGCATATCGGAGCTGGAGCTGGAGAAGAAAATGCTGACCCGGGCCCCTGAATTCACACCTGCTTGGTGGGATAATGCCAGTGGCCGAGTTCATAGGGAGAAGCATGGCTATGGTCTATTCCTGGCACCGATAAAATGGGGATACCGTGAAGAGCCCTTTGTGTTGAATTGTTCGGCCGTCCAGTTCAAGTATCATCTAGCTGCCGGTTGGTTTGGAGATACCAAGATCACTGACGCCCACCTATTCCGGGTGGGAGCGGTGGAGTTCACCGAGTTTGTTTTAAAGGAATACGCCCCTCTGCTGATCAGAGCCGGGGTATATCACAGTGTCTTTGCTTCTAGATTCCGCTATCCCATATCCCGAGGGTTATGCTGTGGAATGTTCGAAGTATTCTGCCCTTTGTTCAACATATTTTATACAGCAGAGGGCGAAACATCTCTCGACCTCTGGAGTTTGTCACAGCTTTCTGGTCTGCCTATTGACGGCGAGCCGTATGAAGAGGTCTGCTTGGCAGATTCCGAGAAGGATAGCTCAGATGGCGAAGGCAAGTATTCACTTGGCTATTCCTACCGGTATTTAATGAAGGCCTATCGCTCCATCTGTCTGGCGTATAGTAGAGGATCCTCCAAGGGTTACCATCCTCGAGAGAAAGGCAGCAAGCTGAGGGTCCGGATAGGGCAGTGGATTCAGTATTTCTTTGACGGTCCCTTAAAATATGCAGACTTCCCTTCCATGGGTCCGACTGCCAGCAAGCAGATAAGGGCTCCTCGCTATAAGTCAGCGTTGCCATCTTCATTGCGCCGTGTAGGCAAAGGTGGTCCAAATCCAGCAGGGGTGGACCCTATCACACATTGTGCGGCTTACTTCACATTCTGGTTGTGCACTTTCGCTCTCCCTCAAGGGGACGAGACAATCATTCGGCCCGAAGCCATATACCCGGCATGCCAGATGGCCTGGGGAATGAGGCTGTCACTTTGCCCAGTGGCCTTGTGTTTAATCTACAAATCTTTGGGGGATCTGTACAAGCATCGGACTCCCCGCTCTTTGAGGACCGTGGGCCCTTTTCATTTCTTCAATGCCTGGGTCTGCAGTCTGTTTCCTGAATTGGCTCCTAGAACTCTGCAGGCAGATACAGTATTACCCAGAATGATTGAATTTGCCAGTGCTGAACCTGGCTCTTTCTCTGATCAGTTGTTCAAAATAAGGGGCCGACTGATAAGGGTACCAGTGGATGCCCCTGGCAGCATTCATTTCTGGAGCTTGGCAGCAGGTTCAGCTCCTTTGGTTCACTCTCAAAGAGAATGCAAGATGGAAGAGGTAGAGACCTATGTTCACCCCGTTTCAGGGGCTAATGCTGTTCGGTCTATTCTGGAGCCGGAGCTGGTTAGATGGGCCATGGCCATTCGGCCCAGTGTTTTAGTTTTCAGAAAGGGTGGTCTGCTTCTTCTGGAACCATATTACCCATTCCGCTTCGGGCGGAACTTTGGCTATGACCAGCATATCCCTACATCAGTTGCTCAGTTTCCCCTGGATAGCCGGGCCAAGCACGGGTCCACCATTGTCGGTGATGGCCGGTTGTGGTGGGATTTCTATCATCGCCATGATGGCGCAGTTTTCAGGGTTCCCACTGTTTCTAACCGTGTCCCCCGTGTCACATCAGAGTATATCAAATGGTGGAACATTCGGACCAGCTTTTACAGGGATGGTAGGGGTGCATTCTGGGACGTGGCCGAGCGTTCTTTCCTGAAACAACAGCCCGGGCCGGTATTTGACATCCCCGAGGCCCACCTAAAAAGGATTTATTCACAACATCCGAGGGAGGCAGAGAACTATCTGGCTCAGCGTCGGGTTCTGAAAGAAGAAGGCTCCGAGCCGCCCGCTCCTGTCTTTGCTGCCATCAACGAAGACACTTTTATGAAGAACTTGAAACATCTGTGCCATGTAGGAGGCGCTCGTCTGGAGGCGCAACAGTACCCTTTCCCTGTTGAAGAGCCGCTCCTGACAGTCGTCCCCTGGAAGGGTCCGACAGATAGATTTCATCCCTATAGGACGTTTGTGCGCAGGGAAGATAGGACTCAGACGTACTACAAGCACACGTCTTGGCTGTTTGTTCTGCTGAATGTACATGGGTTATCTGCAGAGAGTCCGATAGCCGGCATATTGAATAAGCCATTGTTTATTTCTTTTCATTATGTCGACGGCTGGGGCATGGACCACCTCGACTTGTTTCGATGTCTTGATTTTCATGGTCATAGCGATCTGGCATCTTTAGTGGAGAAGTGCCAGACATTTGGTGATGTCTGTTGGCTTGTCAAGGAGGCTGCTTTCCGCTCCAAGGAGGTAGCTTATCTGTACTGGCCGCTTTCTGTCTTTTATGATGGCCCAGCAGGTATGATCTTTCCTTTCTGACTGTAGTGCTTTCTGTTTGTTATTTAAACTCTGCATCTACTGATCTCATTGCTTCTTTGATGTCTTCAACAGATAGGCCAGATATAAAGCGACAGGGGCTTTACAGAAAAATCATTGCGCAAGCTGAGAAGCCTGCTTATTTCGAAGTCCCTGCAGCAGCACCGACGACCACTCCCCTGCCTCCGGGCAAGAAGAGAAAGATTTCTACAGTGAAGACTGCAGTTGGGAAGGCCAGGAAGGCTAAGAAGGCCCATGCTCGGCAGTCGGCTTCAGCAGTGACGGACCCTGGGACCCCTCTTCCTGATATCCCCTCATTTGATGAGTTTGAATCTCAAAGGGAGGGCGCCCAGACGTCAGTCAAGGGTAACATCAACAGCCTGCAGTTGTATCTTTCATCGTCTTTTGCTGAATTTTACAGAAATCTTCGAATCTGACCCCCCCTTTTTGCACAGCCCAAGAGCCAGTTGTGACACCTTCTGTGGTGGAGACCAGATTGCCCTCTCCTACGCCGGCTAGTGAGGCGGAGGGTAAGTGTGCTTTTTCATCTTCTCTTGCACATTTCGATTATTTGTTTATTGTTTCTCTCACGAACCTTTCCCTGCAGTGACGGCCGGTGAGGGGGCTGCAGTCATGGGAGCAGCTGGCGATATAACTCAGCCACAGGAGGGCCATAAGACCCAGACGAAACGGGGCCTTGTCCCTGTGAGGCGCATAGTTACCCGGTCTTCATCCAGGCAGCCGTTAGGGACGCAAGTCCCGCCCGTGGATAGTGTGGAAATCTCTTCTAGCAGCTCCGCGACCGCTTCCGAGGCAGAGGGAGAAGGAGCAGGTTTCAGCGAGAGCGAGACGGAGGGTATCTCCAAATCAGAGGCCCCACTCGTATGTACTGCCGTTGTTCCACTGTTCACCCCCTCCAAACTGCTGGTGCTGTCTTCTGAGGAGGAACTACAGGAAGAATTTGCTGGCTTGGACACCGAGGCAGATATAACTCCTCCCTTTGCTGCTTCAGCAGCGGAGCTTTCCTCTCCCTTGCACTCCTTTGAGGATATCGACATCACATTAGAAGTGGGTCTCTCTCCCTATCCTCATTATTATTATTATATTTTTTTATCTGCTGCTTGATGCTGCATTGATCTGTTCACAGGAATCCCCTGTTGCTAGCCCGGTAGCGACTGCAGCCTTTGAAGCCACTCTATCTAACACCTTGGCTATTGTTCCTGCTTCGTCAGCCGCCTGTGCAGGCGTTTCTGAGATAATTCGCCCTGTGCCGGTGAGGGTACAGTCTTCTACAGACTTAGCATTGCTGGACTTGAGGACCTCGGGGGAGAGTTCGGCCCTCATCCGGGTCTTGGATTTTAGAGCTGAGACGGACCCAGCTAGGGGTTCTGCCTTTATACCGGCCGCAGTGATGACCATTGCGCCCGAGTCAGCAATTCCCATAACAGTAATTATGGAAACTGAACTTTTGCCTCTTCAGTCCGTAGCCCCTGCCGCCTTGACATTGAAGGAACTGGCCGTTGAAGCGGGGATGGAAGAAGGGGAGGCAGCTGCCACAGAGATCGGAGTATTGTCCATAACTGACCCAGAATCGATCTCCGTGCTCTCGGAATCTGAGGAGGAGGTGCCCCGAGAAGAGGATGCTGAAGATGCGGGTATCACATTGGGGACCCAGGAAGCAGCCGCTCCAGCACTTATTAAATTTGCCCCTACGAGCATTCAAATAGCAACCCCCGAGGAGATGGAGGTGGAAGGCCTCTTGGTTCCGTCAGGGATTGCAGAGAGAGCTCAGTTGGCACCTTCAGCAGACCTCCCGTCTTCCTCTTCCCAGCCAGATGTTACACTATGGGCGGATATTGACAGTGAGGTGACTTTCGAAGTAGCTCCATTTCCTTCTCCTGGCTTCGCTTCATCCGAGAGTTTCGTCTGGCAAAATCTGGACATGCTGCGCCAGCTGGTGGAGTCCCAGCCTGGACTGACTTATCTGCGGCTGAAGGAGATAGCCGAGCGTTTCACCGCTGGTCTACAGGCGATGGGCTGTCCCATGGAAATATGGGCCCAGCGGGTTCTATTGTTGTTAAAGTTTATACATCGCCGGGACTTCTTGGCACATATTATGTCTGACAGACTGGCAGCTTTGAAGTTGCAAAGGATGGAGTGCAAATCTGAGCTGGAGAAAATGGACTCTGTTCTTCAGGAGCGCCAATGCCAACTGCAGTCTCTGGCGCAGCGGGAGCAGTTCGTGCGCAGCCGGATAACCATCCTGGAGGCTGAACTGTTTGATCTCCGGGCTGAACTGCCGCAGATAACAACTTCTCGGCCGCAGCTTGCGGAGGAAGTAGCTCTGTTGGAGGGGCAGGTGGCATCCTTTCAGGACGAGTCTGCTCGGCTACAGGAGGAGGAGGCTCGACTTCATGAGCTGGGGGCTGCCCCGCATGTAGGGCTTCTGGCCTTCGAAGACATATTCCGGCGCCCGTGAATATCTGTTTCCCCCTTTTTGTAATACAATTCCCCCTCAGGGGCCCTTCTTGTATTCCCTTTTTTATTCAATGGAAAGGAATCTTTACACCAGTCTCATATGTGGTTTGTTCTTTACTTATCGCACCATCAATATTTCACGGCGATTTGGCAGCGGTTTCAGCGGTCCCTATGCGAATAGCCCGTACCTAGCAGGAGAGCGTCCACCCTTTCAGAGAAAGGATGGGGGACTCGCTCCACCGCGCGACGGTATCCGGAGGGTGCTTAAACCCAATCCTGGGGGTAGCTGAATAAAAGAGGTTTAGAACATCGTCTGGAACAAACGGATGGTTCATCTCGGACAGGTTTCAAAGCTGGTCGGGGCAATGTGCCAACCGACCAGTGACGGATTTTATCATCGATATTGGGTTTATATCGACGCAAAGAAGTTTTATAGGTTTCATCAGAATAGACATAAGGTCTAGACTGGGTAGACTTGATCACAGGTGGGACGTGAAAAGGGTATGTGGTTCCCATCAGAACGGGCGCAAAGTCTGAACTGAACAGGTTTCATCATTGGCCGGGCAATGTACCGATCGACCAATGGTTGGCTTCATCATCGATATGGGGTTTATATCGATGCAAAGGAATTTCATAGGGTTCATCAGGATAGACGTAAGGTCTAAACTGGATAGGGTTTCATCATTGATCGGGCAAGGTGCCGGTCAATCAATAGCTGGTTTCATCATCGATATTGGGTTTATATCGATGCAAAGGAATTTCATAAATTTCATCAGAATAGACGTAAGGTCTAAACTGGATAGGGTTTCATCATTGATCGGGCAAGATGCCGGTCGATCAATAGCTGGGACGTAGGTAGAGGTGTAGGTGTCGTTAGGATAGACGTGAGGTCTATTCCAGCAGGTTTTATCGCGGGTGGGACATGAGAGGATATGCAGTTTCATCAGAATAGACGTAAGGTCTATCCTGGCAGGGTTTCATCACTGATCGGGCGAGGTGCCGGTCGATCAATAGCTGGTTTCATCATCGACATTGGGTTTATATCGATGCAAAGGAATTTCATAAATTTCATCAGAATAGACGTAAGGTCTAAACTGGATAGGGCTTCATCATTGATCGGGCAAGATGCCGGTCGATTAATAGCTGGTTTCATCATCGATATTGGGTTTATATCGATGCAAAGAAGTTTCATAGGTTTCATCAGAATAGACGTAAGGTCTAGCCTGGATAGGATTTGATCGCATGTGGGATTTTGCTAAGCAATACGTAGGTTTCATCAGGATAGACGTAGGGTCTATACTGGTAGAGTTTCATTGCTGACCGGGCCAGGAGCCGATCGATCAAGAGAAGTTTTAAGAGTTTCATCAGGACAGACGTAAGGTCTGAACTGGCCAGGCTTTATCAGAATGGTGATGGGTTTTATTGTCGGTGGGGCATTTGAAAGAGGCTATATAGATTCCATCAGGATAGACGTAGGGTTTGTCCTGTCAAGGTTTTATCGTTGACCGGGCAAGGAGCCAAACGGTTAACGGAAGGCCTTATCAAGGGAAGGAAGTATGGAATTTCTCAGAATTACCACATTACTGACCCAGGCGCCCTTTCGGGTTTTCACCGGAGCCAGCCCCCTCTTGCTTTTGCCCACGCGCCCTTTCGGGTTTTCACGTGGCGGGGTGCCCGATTTTGCCTGCAGTGCCCTTTTGGGTTTTCACCACAGCTGGGTTTTAGCCATTTTTTGCCCTTGTCCAGAATGCCTGAACAAGTCTGGCGGGATATCTCTATTTTTAACCCCATTCTTCATATATATGTTTTTATTCTTTCTCTTTTCTTTTGTCATCGTCTTTCCTGGAACTAGAACTTTCATTCTATGGACCATGGGGGCCATATGTTTATTGTGGATACACGATCATCGATGTGGGTGTCAACATCAATGCAAAGGGAAATAGGGTTTCATGATCTATCCAGACGAAAGGTCTGAATTGATTTAGAGGATATAGATAGCAGCTCGGGCACGAGGCCATTTGCTGAAAATGTGAGTTTCATCGTTAATGTGGGGTTTAACATTAACGCAAAGGAATAGAGTTTCATGATCTATCCAGACGAAGGGTCTGAATTGATTCAGACAGCTGTGTCGTGTTTGTCAGAGCAGACGGAAGGTCTACCCTGGATGGGTTTTAGCATCGATCAGGCAGTCTGCCAACCGATCAATAGCAGATTTCATCATTGGTATTGGGCTCATACCAATGCAAAGGTTTCATATGTTTCATCGGGATAGACGTAAGGTCTAAACCGGACAGGTTTTATCGTTGATCGGGCAGGATGCCAGTCGATCAATATCAGGTTTCATCATCAGTATTGGGTTTATACCAATGCAAGGATTTCATAGGTTTCATCGGGATAGACGTAAGGTCTAAACCGGACAGGTTTCATCGTTGATCGGGCAGTGTGCCGGTCGATCAATAGCAGGTTTCATCACGGTGAGACATAGGATAGGTTTTGTCAGAATAGATGTAAGATCTAAACTGGGTAGGTTTTACCGTGGTGGGTCTTAGACAAAAACAAGTGGAAGTGTTTTATCAGAATAGACGGAAGGTCTATCCCGAGGTGGGCCCCCTTTTTTTGCATTGATCAAGGCAATATGCCTTGTGATCAACGGGGTTTCATCATCAGGTGGGACTTTATGATGATCGTCCTTCTCGGAGTTTTATCAGGCAGGGTGAAAAAGGGAATTTTAAATTACCACATTACTGACCCAAACGCCCTTTCGGGTTTTCGCCGGAGCCAGCCCCCTCTTGCTTTTGCCCACGCGCCCTTTCGGGTTTTCACGTGGCGGGGTACCCGATTTTGCCTGCAGTGCCCTTTTGGGTTTTCACCACAGCTGGGTTTTGGGCCATTTTTGCACTTCTCCTAACATAGGAGTAAGTCTGGCGGGGTATCTCTATTTTTTTTAACCCCATTTTTTTACTTTCTTTTTATTCTTTCTCTTTTTTTTAGAGGGTGACAGGTCGGAATGCCACCAGATCAAGATAAGGGTAGCTTGGTTAGGGCGGAGTGCCACTAGACCAAGAAAGGGGTAGCTTGGTTAGGGCGGAGTGCCACTAGACCAAGAAAGGGGTAGCTTGGTTAGGGCGGAGTGCCACTAGACCAAGAAAGGGTAGCTTGGTTAGGGCGGAGTGCCACTAGACCAAGAAAGGGTAGCTTGGTTAGGGCACAAGAAGGGTAGCTTGGTTAGGGCGGAATGCCACTAGACCAAGAAGGGTAGCTTGGTTAGGGCGGAGTGCCACTAGACCAAGAAGGGTAGCTTGGTTAGGGCGGAGTGCCACTAGACCAAGGAAGGGGTAGCTCGGTTAGGGCGGAGTGCCGCTAGACCAAGGAAGGGGTAGCTCGGTTAGGGCGGAGTGCCGCTAGACCAAGGAAGGGGTAGCTCCACTAGACCAAGGAAGGGGTAGCTCGGTTAGGGCGGAGTGCCACTAGATCAAGAAAGGGTAGCTTGGTTAGGGCGGAGTGCCACTAGACAAGAAAGGGTAGCTTGGTTAGGGCGGAGTGCCACTAGACCAAGAAAGGGTAGCTTGGTTAGGGCGGAGTGCCACTAGACCAAGAAGGGTATTTTGTCCGATTACTCGGGGAATGGTTGCGCTGCATGATACAGCTTTAGATGCCTTCCGTTGAGTGGCGAGAATTGAATTTCCCCTCGATGGTTGACAACCACGTAGGCTCCTCCCTCGTAGACCCTCTGGACTACGTACGGGCCTAGCCAGTTAGCAGCAAGCTTGCCTTTTGGATTGGAAGCCATGACTTCCCTTTTCTTGACCATGACCAGGTCTCCCTTCTTGAATTCTCGCCCTTTGACGAGCTTATTGAAGGCATTTGCCATGCGGGCTTGGTACATCTGGATATTTTTCTGGGCTTGCAGACGCTTACCCTCCAATTCAGCCAGTTCTTCAAGTCGTCTTTCAGCATTGGTTTGTTCGTCGCGAACTAGGCCATGCTGGACTGCAATCCTGAGTGATGGCACCTCCAGCTCTATAGGGACTACTGCCTCGGAGCCGTACACCAGCGAATAGGGCGAGCAACCCGTGGGGGTTTTATAGACAGTGCGATATGCCCATAGTGCTTCATACATCCTTTCACCCCAGTCTTTTTTATTAGAACTGACGACCTTGGCCAGCAGGGTGCACAGTGTCTTGTTGAAGGCTTCAGCCAGCCCATTTGCTTGTGGATTGTAAGGGGTGGAAGTCCTCCATTCTATTTTATACTTCTCGGCAAGCCGATATACCTTCTGGTTCTTGAAGTGACTTCCATTATCAGATATTATTCGACTGGGGACCCCGAATCGGAAGATGATATTATGCTTGATGAATCTGGCAACCAACTCACCAGTCACTTCTCTGAGTGCTACTGCCTCCGCCCACCTGGAGAAGTAGTCTGTTATAGCCAAGATGTACTTGTGTCCAGCTGAAGAAGTCGGTAGTGGCCCGACTACATCAGTTCCCCACTGAGCAAAAGGCCAGCTGGGAATCGTAGGGTGTAGAGCTACAGGAGGCCTCCTGGGTACAGTGGAGTGCTCCTGGCATTTCTGGCATGACTTTGCAAACTGGCAACAGTCTTCAAACATAGCGGGCCAATAATAACCCAGCTTCTTGATTTCAATTTTCATCTTAGGCCCAGCCTGGTGTGCCCCTGCTGTCCCGGCATGTATTTCTTTCATTGCTTGCCAGGCTTCTTCAGTAGATAGGCAGCGGAGCAAAATCTTCTTGCGGGCGTCTGCCATGATTCGAAACAGAGTCCCATTTCTGCACTCGTAGGAATCTTTAACCCTTAGGAGTTTCATTCTCTCTTCTCTATTCTTGGGCAGCTGTTGGTGCAAGAACCATTGCAGCAGGTGCTGTCTCCAATCAGATGTCTGGGCCTTGTCAACGGTATCAACTTCATATTCTTCAGGACACGCTTCCAGCATGCTGGGGACCTGTCGCCTGTTCATGACAATAATGTTCAGCGTCTCGTCTGGCGGGACTGATAGTGAGCTGGCTAGCTTTGCGAGTGCATCAGCTTGAGCATTATGTCCCCGACCCACATGATTGAGCTCAATATGGTAGAAATTTGCCATGAGGCGTATAGCCTTTTGACAATAGGGATTTAATTCTGGCTTTCGCACTTCGAATTCTCCCTGTATTTGTTTTATCACTAACATTGAGTCACCGAAGATCTGAAGCATTCGGATACCCATGCTGAGGGTGACCTGGAGCCCAATTATCAGGGCTTCATATTCAGCTTCATTGTTGGTGCAGGGCTTATTTATAGAACAGGAGGTGTGCAACACTTCTCCCTCAGGCGATTTCAGCACAATGCCGGCCCCTGCACGTATCCTGGTTTTCCCATTGGAGTCAGTTTCTGTTCTTGATGCCCCATCAAAATATAATTGCCACATGATTGGCTGGGTCTGACAGGCTTCAAGCACTTCATCATCAGGTAGCTCGGTCTCAAGCATAGCATTTTCTGGTACAGGGTGTTCTGCAAAGAAGTCAGCCACAGCCTGGCCCTTTATAGCCCTCTGAGGTATATAAGTGATGTCAAACTCCATCAGAATCACAGCCCACTTGCCTAGTCGACCTTTGAGTGCCGGCTGAGTCAATATATATTTGAGCGGATCTGCTGCAGATATCAATCTGATCTCATGTGACAGCATGTAGTGTCGGAGCTTCTTGGCAGCGAAGACCAGCGCCAGACAGGTCTTCTCTATGTAAGTATAGCTTTCTTCAGTTCTGATCAACCTTCTACTAAGGTAGTATAAGGCTTGCTCCTTTCCATCTTTATTTATTTGAGCTAACATTGCCCCCAGCGAGCAATGTGTGGCTGCTATATAGAGGATCAAAGGGCTGCCCTTCACTGGTGCCCCCAATACTGGAGGGGTTCTGAGATATTCTTTCAGCTTTTCGAAAGCCTCTTGGCATCCGTCGTCCCATAGGAACGGTACATCTTTCATCATGAGCCTATGAAAGGGGTGACATCGACCCGACAAATTTGATATAAACCGTCGGATGTAGGCCAGACGCCCTTGTAGAGATCTTAACTCAGGCAGATTCTTCGGTGGAGGGAGCTCTTGAATAGCCTTGATCTTGGACGGATCAATCTCAATGCCTCTGTGCCGGACAATAAATCCCAGAAATTTTCCACTGGTCACGCCGAAGGCGCATTTCATAGGGTTCATTTTCAGCTCGTATTTCCGCAGCCTTTGAAACACTATCCGCAAGTCTTGCAGATGATCTTCCTTCTTTCTGGTCTTCACCACCAGGTCATCAACATAGCACTCCACTTTCTTGAAGAGCAAATCATCAAAAATCTTGGTCATAGCTCTTTGGTAAGTGGCGCCGGCGTTCTTGAGACCGAACGGCATTCTTTTGTAGTGGAATATTCCTTTCGGAGTGCGGAAGGCAGTGTGTACTCTATCCTTTTCAGCAATCCAAATTTGGTTGTATCCGGATGAGCCGTCCATAAATGACAGGGCTTCATGACCAGTGGTTGCATCAATCATTACTTCAGTGATTGGCACTGGGAAATCATCCTTTGGACAAGCCTTATTAAGGTCTCGAAGTCAACACATATTCTGATCTGCCCATTTTTCTTCTTTACGGGCACTATGTTTGCCAGCCATGTGGTGTACTGATTTTCTTCGACAAAGCCAACATCAATAAGCTTGTCGACTTCTTTATTGATTTGGTTGATCAGCTCAGGTCGCATCCGCCTGGGTGGCTGTTTTATGGGGTTGGCTTCTGGGTCAATTGCCAACAGGTGTTGTGCTACATTGGGACTCAACCCTGGCATCTCATCATACGTCCAAGCGAAGCAGTCCTTAAACTCCCTCAGAAATTGTATGTACTGTTCTCGGATCTCTGGTTCCAGCAGAACACTGAGAAAGGTTGGCCTTGGTTCCTCTTCTGTCCCCAAGTTCACTTCTACGAGCTCATCAACGGTGGCCTGGCCACCATCTTCGACTTCGGGCGGAGCCTCCTGCAAATCAACAAAGCCCCCTGGGATATAGTTTTCTTCAGTTTCCGAGTTCCCTGACTCTTCCTGTCGGACCTCGGCCGATGACGACTCATCGTACAGGGCAGAGGCTATGGGACTTTGTTCCGTCTGCCCACGGGCTATAACCGGCTCCGTGTAAGGCTCAAAGATTAGGTCTTCCACTTCCGGAGGCCTTGCTGGCGTAGATTCCTCTGGGGAATTTATATTCTGCAGAGCTCGAACTTCTTCCAGAATACGTTCAAACTCTAAGCATTCTCTTGTATCATTAGAAATCTGGTCTTCATCCGGGGTTCCCGTGTCAAACTTTGCTTCGGCCTGGAACAGGTCTTCCTTACAAGACAGTTCCTCCCAGCACCGGCATACATTTGCTTCATCAGACTTTTCTGCCTCGGGCTGGTTATTGGAAGGCTCATCATCCGGTATAGACTGATATATAATCTCTTCATCTTCTGAGGGGTAATCATCATAGCCCATCCCAGGAGGATCTTCATGTGCAAAGAAGGCGGAAATGACATCTACCTCGGTTTCATAGTATTCTTGTAGAGTGTAGCCCAATCCCGGGTGCTGGGTGATCTTCATCAATTCCTTATTATTCTGGGGCGGATCCCAAAGTTCTTGGAATGCTTTCTTCTGGGCAACGGGCTGCAGTGAAGGCATCTGCAGTTTGGAGAACATCTGCGAGACCCGTTGTGTGGTATAGTCCAAGCCTGTGATTGGCACCATT
Source organism: Amorphophallus konjac (assembly GCA_022559845.1). NCBI lineage: Eukaryota > Viridiplantae > Streptophyta > Magnoliopsida > Alismatales > Araceae > Amorphophallus > Amorphophallus konjac. The sequence goes on along the minus strand of JAHNEJ010000759.1, from coordinate 75,902 downwards.
CGGCTTGTGGATTCTTCCGGGATCATGCAGTCCTGATCATCCTCTTCAACAGGCTCCCCGGTATAGAATATGATGGGAGGCTCGCAGAAGCGAGGGACCTCCATAATCTTGAGTGGCAGCACTGTCTGACATTCCAAACTGGTGACGGGCTTGACCAGTCCTTCCGGTACTGGGACTTGTGTATATTTTTCTTTCATCTTTTCATCAGTATCATCAGGATGAATGCTTGGGGGTGTAATCCGTGCAAAGTCCCCAACATGAGAGACATGGGATACTTCATGTTTCTTGACATAGCCCCGTGGTGGTGGTGGAGACCAGTCTTCTGTCTTTGCCACCGACTTCTCCAGACCAGTCAGAACTTCTTTCTTTTTAGCTTTCTGCGGAAGGCTCGCATAATAGGATGCATCGAGCATATGACACTCGAAGACTTCAAAGGGGTGTAAATCTGCAAACACCCTTTCCTCTTTGCCATCATGACAGTACTTGATGCACTGATGCAGCGTGGAAGGTACTATCTGGTACTCATGCAACCACGGTCGCCCTAACAAGGCCTTGTACGTGGTGTTAGAATCAATCACATAGAATCGCACCACAGTGGTGAGGTCCCCCAGTGTGAGGTTAAAATCTGCTACCCCCAAAGGTGTCTCACATTTCTGGTTAAAGCCAGCAATCTTCATATCTCTGACCTTAGTGAGGTGCATATCGAAGTAATACTTCTGATAGATGCGATATGGCAGAATGTTTACAGCAGCCCCGGGATCTACCAGTATCCGGCTTAATGGCTGGCAGTTGAGATGTCCTCTCATGTATAGTGGCCTGTTGTGGCTGGGATTTGGAATCAACATGTCATCTTCAGTGAAAGTGACTGTCGGCCCAGAATTAACTTCTGTCAGTAATGCTTCATACTGTGCTGGTGACTGTAGAGCATCAATAATTGCTTGGCGGGCGTCTTCACTTAAGGAAAGAATTTCCCATATAGAGAATCTGGTAGGGAGCTTCTTCAGCATTTTCATAATCCGGCTGCCTACCCGGACATTGGAGAGTCGCATTTCTTCTGCCCAGCGGGGCTTTGGCGGCTCCTGAGGGGCTTGCGGCATTGCCTGCCTACTTCTTGTCTCAGCTCCTTGGTTAGTTTCTTGAGGGACTCTCTGGAGAGAGGGCCCTGGGTGTTGTCGGGGAATCTTTTTCTTCTTCTTTGCCTTGCTTAGGCTTCAGGGCTGTTGATTGCTGATGCTCGTTACTTCTGGCTGGTGCAGTTTGTACTGGCTCTTCGCCCTCCAAACTGGATAAAAATTCAAGGAATGACGGAGCTCCATCCCCTTTCCTTTCTTCTTGGTATAGACTAGCAGGAGGAGGGATCTGGACACCTCGCACTTCGGGCTCTGGTATCTGGTAAGGTCGTTCTCCTCTGAAGATGATATTATGATTGGCTGGCGGGGGACGTCCCCATTTTCTCCCAGAGCGGGTAGCATGCGCCGAAGTGGAAGCTTCAGCATGGTTGGCTTCCAATGGCGTGGCTGACGCCTCTGTGTCATCATCCTCCCCAGGTAAGGTGAATAACACGGAGAGCGTATTGCAGTGCACTGTCATGGTTTTCTTTTTTCTTCTGTTCTTTGGCTGCCTTTTCATCTTCTGGTGCTCTGACTTTGCTGGCTCCTGCCCCCAGAAAGGTTCAGTCTCATCTTTTTCCTGCTTTTCCTCTGGTTTTTCTTCAATGGTCAACTCTTCTAGCTGCCCCCAGAGTATGCAATCTTTCACTAGTAGGGGCCTCGGCTCATTCTGCTCATATTCGTCGAGTCCGTTGATGTACTGTTGGAGACGTTTTGCCTCAGGACTTATTTCTTTTTGTGTGGGAAGCGGAGTCTGTCTCCTCCGATTATAGGTAGGGATTCGGATGACTGGCTGTGTCTCAGCTACATGCCGAATCGGCTTTACCGGGGGCGGCCCCGACTTCGGAGTGGCATTCCGAGTGGATGGTCTAGTCGTTCCTGCAACAGGTGCCCTCTTTCTGGTCTTCACCGGCTTTGTCTGCCATCCCTCCTGATCCCTTAACGGGGTAAGGAAGCATGCTTCATAAGTGTGCCTGGTGCATTCTTCAACAGCCTCTTCGGGCAACTGCTGATATACAGAAATCATATTTGCAGCCATCCTCATTGCTGGAGGTTCATGGGGGCGTGGAGGGTTCACCTGATAGTCTCCCAACTGTAGCTCTCCCTTTTTGAACATACTTTCCATGACATCTTTGAAGACGTAGCAGTCTTCTATAGCATGCCCCAATGCCCGGTGATATGGACAGAATAGTGGGTCATCTTTCTTTGTTGCATCTGCAGGTCTTTTTGGTTCGGGCAGCGTTACTTTGTTGAACTTGTAGGCCCAACTGAACAGTGCACCCGTCTTCTCTTTGGGGAATGAATATGCCTTCTCATTTTATTTCTCAGGGAGATCTTTTCTTTCATTTCTACCGGGCCTGCCGGAGGAGCATCAGTTTTCTTTCCTTTTTCTTTCTGCTGTTCAAAGGTACCGAAGTCAACAGTGTTGGCCTCTGAATGCGATGGCCGTCGATCAACAGCCTTCCCCTTTTGCATAGCAGGGACATTGGCGGTCGGACGCTTGGACAAGAACGTTTCGACCTCCGCTACTATATTATTCAACCGGTCAAATGTTCTGACATCTGCCCCGATCATCTTTTCCAGCACCTCCCTTCTGAGGTTTTGTTTGCATATCTGCACTGCATCTTCTTGATGGGGAGGTCGCCTGCACCTCATGGCCAAATTCCTCCATCTTTTTATATAATCCAGGGCGGTCTCATCTTGCTTCTGCCTGGATGCATACAGCTCAGCTATTGTGATTTCCCTTTCAGTGACATGAAATCTGTCTCGGAACTTCCGCTGCATATCGGGCCAGTCAGCTACTGACCCGGCGGGCAAGCTGGAGTACCATTCAAAGGCTAACCCTGTAAGGGACGAGCCAAAGAATTTTAGTAAATATGCTTCATCAGCTGCCAGGTCGCCCATAACTATAGTGTAATAGGCTATATGTTCTCTGGGAGAGCCTTGGCCGTTGAATTTTTCAAACTTCGGTGGCTTGCTGACGTCTGGTGGTAATCTCTTAGCAGCATAATGTGCAAGGTATGGTACTTTGTAGATGTCATAGGTACCAGAATCGTCCCCGACTTTCTCAGACAGCTTCATCTCAACGATCTTTTCTATCATCAGTTTATTTGCCACAGCCGGATCCACTGGTTCTGGAAAGAAATATGCCTGCTGATGACTGAAGGGGGTTGTCATGACCGTTGTGTGCAGCGCCGGCTGGGATGTTGGCACAGCAGGCTGGGTCTGAGATGCAGAGGGCTGTGCTGCCACCTGTGGTGGAAGAGGCTGATTCTGTGCCCTGCCTTCGCTATTCAGCTGAGGGACGGCTGGGATGGCCACTTCGGTTGAGCTAGAAGTCTGTCCTGCCTGCTCGGCCTGCTTAGAAACAGGCGTCTGCTCATTTCTCTCATTCAACTGTCTTCTGAGGGAATCAATCTCCCGTTGATACCTCATGAACATTATCCGGATCATGGGATCTATAGTTGTGGGAATTTGTATTTCCCCTGAAGTCCCTTCAGTGGGATCCAAGAGAGGATTGTCTTCTTCTTCAGTAGTCACCACATTCACTGTCATCGTGGTGACTCTTCGGGCCTCATTGACGGCCGAGAGGTCATTTTGACTGGCAACTGTTAGCTTATCTTTTGCTGCCTTGCTTCTTCTTGTGATGGCACCCGGTCTGGATGCCAGGTTAATCAACTCTTCTGGCTGTTCTGGTAACATACCATATCTTCCGGCGACGCCGGCCATGTTGCAAGCGAGAATCTGCATTCTTCCCCTCTGCCTGCGAACTCTTCTCTTGACCTGTCGGGATATGTCAGACGGTCAAATACATACATTCTCTTTTCTTCCCTTTCTTTCTGGTAGATGTCTTCTTCGTATCTGGCCCTACGGCCATCTTCATAGTCATTGGAGTTAGAGGACGACGCCTCTAGCATCACTTCTTCTCTTTCTTCTTCTTCCTCAGTGCCCAAGGCACGAGATAGTCTTTGTTGCCCCAGGGAGGAATTCCCAAGGCAATGAAAGTAGTCTTGAACCACTCGGTTCATCTCTTCCTGGATCTGCCCTTGTAGCTTCGCACGGGGCAGCAACCTTTCCTGGGTCCTTGGCTGATAGGCCAGCCTTGAGACTTGAGCAGCCAGGTACTCTGACCTGGGGTATCTGAACACATCAGCCTGCCTGGCGCAGGCCTGGGATCTTTGCGGAGCAGCAACAACAGTAGCTTCCTCCATCATGCTTTCATCCTTCTTTCGAAGATCTCTGCCCCCACTCCGGGGGTGAGGTACATCAACATCTTTCTCTTTCTTTTCCCATCTTCTGTCCCCGGCTCTGGGACGGGCAGTAACATGGTCTTCTTTCTTCTCATTTCTTCTGCCCCCAGCCCTGGGACGGGCAGCAACATCTTTCTCCCGAGCTGGTGCCCTGCTCTGGATCTTCTTCGGCACCCAAACTTGTTTGAATTTGATCGGCCTGGGCGCCAATAGTTACTTTCCCTTGTTTTCCCAGTCGGCCCTCCTGATGGCCAGCGGCTGGAATCTGTTGTTGGTATGAACTGATGGAATGACCCTGTCGGGTCGTGCATCTCTGGGGCGGCCATTGAGGTTCACCCTCATGCTTCCCACCATCATTGTCTTTCCCGAGGCCGAAGTGCGACCTCCAGTTGCAGCGGACCGGCTCCTCCGGTCGTTTCTTCTTCTCCTACCAGTAGTGGCGGAGACAGCAGTCTTCTTCTCCAGGTGATGGACCAGGCAAGAAACAGCAGTAGGGACAGCTACCATCTTTTCTTTCTTAGCTTTTGGTGCCGCCGCGGCCTCTATTATAGCGACGCTTTCAGCTTCATTGTTGACTTGTAGCAAGTCAACAAATACGAGGCCCAGGCAGTTGGGTAGACCCACCGCCGGGGGCATGGATCCGAATCCCATTGGCACTGCCAGGTACCCTCCGCGGACGTGGCCGTCAACCACCTGCTTGCCGAAGAAAACACCAGCTAGTCCAGTCTCCATCTATAGTTTCTGCGAGTAAGATTAACACACAGTTAGAATTTTGAGAGAGGCCGCCGGGCCTCCTGCTTTGGCGTAGAGATGAAGGGAGACTCAGTCCCATCGGGCGTGCCAGACTTGTGGACACGCTTTTTTTTTGTTTACATTATTTATTCTTTTGTTTCTATTGTTTATTTATTGGCGTGCCAGTCACATATGTGACGATTTCATTGTGCGCTCGATCTGACCTTTAATCAGTCGATTGTGAGTGATCGTGTCTGGACCAAAAGTCCATCATACCATAAAGGTTATGACGTTAATTACGTCCTCCCTAAGAAGGACAACCCTTGATTAAACGCCAAAGACAGGAGGAAAGTAGCGGCAAAAATAAGACTCAAATGAGAGGGAGTTGGTTTACTCGCAGAACATTAAATGGACTGAATAAAGCAAGGATACATCAAGTACGGGATAAATCCGGCAGCATATCCCCATTATCTTGGACTATACCAAGTGGGAATAGGAAGCCACCCATGCAGCGGCAGGATGGAATCCGTAAAAGATCGGGCGTATTTGACCCGGAATCCGGATGGGGACCGGTATGACATGACACACCCTATGCAGGTGCGATGTCTTATTAATATCCCCCTTTGAGGGACCGTCGGAGGACATGCGATGGCAAGACTCCATAGGCCTGGCGGGGTTAGGAAAGCATACCGTAGTCACTTAATAATGTAGGTGAATTTCGGCAGCATCTCCCCTAATCTTGGATTATGCAAAGGGGAAATAGGTGATCATCCACGGAGTGCCGGGATGAAAACCAAAGGGAAAGGCACTGGGCCCGGCACAGTGAGGTGTTGGGGATGGTTCCCCATTTATTTGCTCCATGGGGTATACCCTGTGACCTGAAGATATCCCTTGAATTAATGTGACAGTGTGCTCAAGGGTTGGGCAGAGGAGGAGAGGCTCTCGGCGCATCACAATGAGCGTAGGCAGGCTTCCCGGAGCGAGAACGAAAGGCTCTCGGCACGCCTCTAAAAGGGCTTATCGGCGTGGTCAAAAGGGGGTCTTGGCGCACCTTTTTTGCAAAGGCTGAGGGGTTCTCGGCGCGTAGCTCTCGGCGCGCCAACGCCGCCGGGAGCTATTCACCCCGCCGAGGGACGCTCGCGCCGGGAAGGTGAAGGCCTCGGGGCCAGGAGGGTTTATGGTTTGATTACGATGCTCTGTTCTGGGGATTTCTTTGGGGTTCGGATGATAACTGGGAGGAATTCAGGATGCAGACGAGGGGGAAGTCAAGGGCCCTATCAGGTTAGCATCAAGGAGTCATGGGTAAAGGTGATTCGAGGGACTGAAGTCACTGAGCGTTCGAACCCTCTGGAATAGGCTTTATGCCATTCATGTTGCCGGCCATCCAGGGGATCAAGAGATGACTGTCTCTGATCCCTGTGATGGCCTCGATGGCTTGGAAAATTCGAGGAGACTACAGACTCCATTGCGTTGAAATCATCGACGCTGTCGGGGGAGAGAGAGAGGACAGAACCCAAGAATCCATGGAGGTAAGGATCGGGGCTCTGTACTAGCTTCCTCGAAACCACAGGAAAGACGAGCAGCAGAGAGTGCCTGCCAGTCGCCTGGACTAACGACAAACACCGGAACCACATATTCATCGATCGAAACTCGCAATCGGAAAGGTAACTACCACTATCATCAGAGAGGGGTGAGAGAAGGGAGACCCAAATTTCCATCCATTCAATCGATTCTATTGTTTATATTCCATCGACTACAGAGGTGTAACTCGAATGATAATCAGTAAAGAACTTTTAGCATCATTCGAATAGAATACAAATCCCACATAAATGTGGTAGAAGGAGTACATATGAAAGAATGAAATAAAGCCCATTCAAAACAACAGAAAGATGGGAGATAGTATGTTCAAAGAGAACACAGACGAGAACAGTATGCATCGGGGAAAGAAAGACAAAGAAAGATGGGGGAGGGCGGAGCATTGACTCCTCTCCCTCCCCCCGACGCCCACCTTCTTCTCCTTTCGAACTCCGCAGTAGCCCTTTTTTTTCTTGTCTCTTCGATATTTTCCTATCTATATGTTCTCTCTTTTTTGTTGACACCTCTCTCTACTCTCTCTCTTTCGTTCGAGAGAAAAGGGGGGGTTTTATAGGCACAACAGCCCCTTCTCGGCATGGTCCTTCCCGGCGCGCAGAAAACAACTTTCCGGCGCGCTCTTGTCAACCGGGGAGGCTTCCCGGCGCCAAGGGGTATGGCTTCACGGTGCCCCCTATGGGCTTTGGGCCTTGTGAGGATCTCCCGGTTCCACATTAGTGAGCCCATTTGGGCTTTAATATCTTGAACTCTCTCGTTATCAAGTCTGGACTATCAAAGACATATAACCTGTCTTTTCATTTGTGAGTTCTTCGAACCTGTCAGAACAGGTGAAGGTCTATTAGTAGGTGAGTTGACACAGTCTTATCAGAACATTTCTAGGGGTTCTCATCAGTCAATAGACTGTAATTCTTCATCAGTATTGCCGTCTGAGTGATGACAACACCGGACATCAGCTTGGCCGGGGAGGGCTTCAGCCGGGTGGTAGCTTTAGTGGCGACTATTTTGTAATTCTGGCTTTGCAGGAATCTCTGGGATCTTCACGTCTGATTCGATCTTCCATTCCTGTCTCATCTTTGTTCTCAGTTATATTTCAGGTGTCAACAGTGCCCCACTCGGAGTGTCCACCTCTAGCCCATAGCAGCTTGTGCATATCGAGTATATACGGAATGAGCAGGTGATAGTCACTTGGATTGGAGCATACCCGCGTTACTTGGCACGGTGACGGATCCGCCGGAGTACTCGAGCAGCCGCACCCCTTACTCGACGGGGTCGAGTTCCTCCCACCCGGGGAGAGTTGATGGGAATCGACACCGAGCATGTACATTTTATTTTATATTTATGTCCTTTAGTTTATTTGTATATCCATGGGAACGTATATGCGCAATTGTACGGCTTTGTAAGTCAATGCATCATTCCCACGGATTGTGTGGGTTTCTATGTAATTTGTCAGTAGGACCGGCAAGGGGGCCCTCAGCCCTCTCCCATTGGTCCATGTCATCCATGTGGGGCTGGTCAACCATTCTAGGTGGCCATCTAGAAGGGTTGAATGTCAATTGTCCACATGGGGGACAAATGGACGTACATGAAAGTCCAAGATGCCACCTACCCCCTCCTCCCTTGGTCAATAGGCCGCCCCCTTCTTTTTATTTAATTTTATTTTTTGTGTGTTGTTCACACTTCATCCCAGCCCTCCATTCCCCATCCCTAGATCCAATGGTCTACATTTGATTTGATGTGAATCATATAAAAGGTTGTATTTTCATTTGGAAATTAATGAAAAGTTAGAAAATTGTTGAATGCCAAGGAGCATATTGCGCCCACAGCCCTCTCCCTCTGGTTCTATCCTTCCCCAACCCCCTTTCTAGAGTGGATTCATCTCTATCCCTTTCCCCCAATCTCAGAGTTCATCTGGTGCCGCCGCCGCCGCCACCGTTCGTGCCGCCATCGAGCCACCGTCGAAATTCTATCTTCAGCCAACAACAGCCCCTTCCACGAAATTCTGCAGTCAGCCCCGAGCTCTTCTTGATCTGAAAATTTTATGAGGTGTTCCTGACATGTCAGCCACATCCCACAAAATTTGGTTTGGCATTTAAACTTAGATTCATAATTTTCCATTTTCATTCATCTGTTCAGCTCAGATCTGCCTGTTTTCAGATTTGATTTCCAGTCCGCCTGAGTTTTTCATCTTAGACCCCTTTTGTGATTTTTTCTAGGTCTCCCAATTTTACTAGACGTTCTGTCTATCAACCCCTCCACCCATGATTTTTATTGATTTTTTATCCTCCCTCCACCTATTTTATAAAAATCATGTTCTTCTTCCGCTACAGTACTGTCAGCCAGTTTCTAGATCCGACACACTGCTAGTATAAAAATCATAACAATTGGTAATCACCTCCAAACTTGTCACAAAAAATATTTCCGTCTTCCTTGTTCCATTTCCTACAACTTTGTTGAAGAACAAAACTTCAGATTCTGACGTCTATCTATCGTTCAATGGCAGTTCTCAGACAAGTTCCCTGCTAATCTGAGAGTTCAGATACTGTACAATAGAAACCCTCAAAATTCGCCAATCAGAAGTACATGCCTGGTTATTTTTCTGTAATCCCACAGGGTTGAAGACCTTCGAAGCATCTTTCCAACGGCGCTGGTTTCGTCGCATTCCAACGTCGGGGCTGGTCGCAGAGAGCAATCTCGTTGGGTCGCGTGCTGAAAGATAGAACCGGCAGATCCGCGGCCGGTTATTCCGACCGATGCCGATCGGAGCCGCCCGGCCTCCGGCCGGTGAACCAGCACGCCTCCACTCCAGGGAGCGCTCATCCAGACATCCCCCACTATAGCGGTGCCACCGGGTACCACACGGCCCCTCCGGACAGCACGTGGGCCCCACCGTCACGAGTTCGGGTGCTGTCGAAGTTACGCGAGAAGCCGCCCGTCAACCCGAAATCGGTCCTCCCGGACATCATTGTGTCGCCCTTTACCTCCCTGCGTGGAGTGGACTATAACTCATTGCTGTAATCTTCATGTATTAACTGTCCTGGGAGTACGAGTTCGGCCGGGTCCGTCTTCCCCACGCCGAGAGCGTGGAGTTATCGTATTCACTCTTACACTCGGCATTTCGCTTATTTCCTTATATGCTTTATATGCCGCTGCTAGAGAGCATGTGTAGGGCTGTTAGCTCGTAATATTTATTTCACCGCTGCTGAGAGAGAGAGAGAGCGTGACCGTCCCGTGACCCGATCCGGGCACAAAAGAGAATTGACCACCCTAGCTCTTGCCGGTTTCTCAACCGTGCACGTCCGATGCTTCCCTCGTTAAGGGACAATCACGAGTTTGTTTAGAGTCCGAGGGTCGCATATCCATTCGGAGTCGATTCCGTGGTCTCGTCCCGCATCAGAAGGCTTTTACACAAATGGTTAAGACTTAACAAATTTTCAAGCCTTGGACAGGGCCACCTCCAATAGGTCTGCGCAGGGCTTCAACCTCTTCAAAGGCTTCAAGAGAACATAAGGTCTTCAAACTCTTCAAACTTTCCTTCTCCAAGTGTTTATTGCTGTCCTCCTTTCCTTACTTGACTGGCCTCTTTTTATAGGAGTTTGGGAGTGGGAAGAGGAGGGAACTCCACTGGTTGTTCATTGGGCACCTCCGATGATAGGTAAGGAGGAAGGTAAATCTCCCCCCTTTTTATACTTTCTTCTTCTTTGTTTTGTGTGATAGAGATGATCAGAGGGACCCCCCCACTAGTGCACGACCGTAAGAGGACCCTCCAGTGTTGTACATGACCAGGGGCGGGGGTCCCTCCGATGTGCCCATGACCAGGGGGTCCCTCAGGTGCACGCGACCATAGGGAGTCCCTCTAGTGCCTGCATGTGATCAGAGAGAGCTCCTCTGGAGCCTACATAGTCAGAAGGGCTTCCCCCAGTGTGCGTGCAGTTAGAGGGGGCTTCCCTCTGATGGTGTCCAACCAGAGGGCCCTCCCTCTGGTGCTTAGGCAACCGGAGGGAAGTCCCTCCAACCTTGGGTTAGTTAAGGAGAGAGAAAGAGAGGTAGAGGAAGGGGAATCTTTGGGTTTTCTTGACCTTCAAAGGGCTATAAAGGCCTAGACCCATCTCGTCAAGCGAATTTTTATTGATGAGAGTTCGAGATGCAGCACGTGGAGGCTTTCTTTGTTTGCTTTTGACGACACCATGTTGCCCGACCTTGTTGCAGCATAGGAACTTCTTCTCGAACACCAATGTCGGTCCAAAATGACCAGATTAACTTATTCATTATTAATTTGCTGCGTAGGGGCGTGGCTTCGTGCCACCCACAAACTGTTTGATAAAATTCATGTGCATGAAAGCACATAAGGCTTAAATAAATAACGTCACCCGATGAGGGTGTTTATGTAACAATGATGATTTTTGCATCGTTTCTTTCTATCACATAGTTCATTTAACTATCTGAAAAAATTTGAAAATATCAAAAAAAAACTACAAAATTTTTGAGGTTCAACAAATGCCCCCCATGGGGTGTCCGTCGGACCCGAAGGTGAAGGTGGGTGGCCTACGCACCATGTTAATGTTGTTAGCTTCCACGACTTGATGCCTTGACAGCTTACAGCCTTTCTGGCTTTCCTTGCTTTCTTGCATATATGTTGATACTAATTGCTTCTCTCTTTTTTTTTTCATTTTTCAGGTGAACAACATGTCTCGTGCCAAAGAGAGTTGTGCATGGGGAACCACTGGCAAGGACAGAGATACATCCCCTATGCTAACAAAGAAGTTGATTCCTCCATTGGGTCCTCCAAGAGTCACCAAGAAGAACCTATTTTCTCTTAATCGAGGACTAACTTTTATTGCTAAGGGTCTACTTCTTGAGGACACTTCAGAGGATGGAGAGGTTGACCCAACTCTAATTGTCAAGCACAGAGGCCTTAACTAGTTCCAGCATATTGGCGATTATCCAAGGCACTTTCTACTAGATGAGCATCTATTCCCATTCATTCAGCACTTTGTTCCCGAGGATATGGATGAGGATGATCCGACTTTGCTGGTTGAGCAGCATCAGAAGGGCCATTTTGTTAGGGCGAGACAACATGCTTTGGCCATGCACCTTTTCTTATCCCAGCTTCCTGCTAGACTATGCATTCTGAGCTTAGTTTCCAATAGCTACATAGTCGGGCTTCTTCAGTGTTGATATCACTTGTCACACAAAAGCATAAATAATGAAGCCAACTATATGGGAATTATTTGGTCAACACAAGTCAGGTCCAGCTCCAATTTCTAGTTTGCTTCTGATGCCATTCGGTTCTCGGTTCACAACCGAGGGGTATGATAAATTGTGTTACCTTGACAAGATGATAAGTGGTTCTGGTCTGAGTTAGTATGGGAGATGGTCAGTGATTTTTTCCCATTGATTTTATTTAGGAGCCATAGAATGGTTGCTGGGGATATTACATCATTACTAAGAGATTTTGGATCACTTGGACATTCATCATGCAGTGACAACTACCCTTTATGGATACCCTTGCTATACGGGTCTGCTTCAAGCTTTGGTCGAGAGATTCAATCGCTGATGGAATACCTTCGCCACTGTAGAGGGTGAAACAATGATTGATTTATGGAACTTTCACAGAATTTCTGGTCTCCCTATTTCTGCGCACCCCTATTAAGAGGTAACACTTGATGATCTGCAAAGAGATTATTCTACTGGCACAAAACCGTATGGATTGCTTTGGAGCTTTTGATATTTGGTTTAAGTTTGGAGAGATTTAGCCCAAGTTGGGAAGGACAAGATCCCATCTGTTTCTACTAATATTGTGAGGGCCAGTCTCAGTGCATGGATTTGCCATTTTATAATGGACCATTCTATTTCTATGAGGGTTTTGCCGAGGATGATAGGCCTCTAGATCATTATTACTAGCTCCTGTTGAAACTGCAGAAGAATAAGCGATACTTGCTTGCGCCCAATGATGAGGGGTGGAATCCCTACAATTTGCTAGACAAGGTTTATTTAGCAACGTATTTCGTATATTGGCTCACACTTTTGTCATGCCACATGGCTAGGAGGGTCAAGTGCAGCCTGAGTTGATATATCAGACCTGCCTTCTAGCTGATGGTCAATGGCTTTCTACTCCACCTACCGCCCTGGGAAATATTTAACATGGAATTGAGAATTTGACAGTGCATAGTTCACCCAGAGATAGGACTATGTCCATGGCTACCCATTACTTGAGTGCTGGGCCGATTTGTTGCTTCTTGAGCTGTGCCAACATGTTGATTTGGGAAACCCAGTAGCTCTGTTAATCTTTATGTTCTGCAATCACCTTAATCAGATCTCGTTGGATTAGTTGACTGGTGTTCAGAGGGCACTTTCTTTTCTTCCTATTGAGAGGCGGGAGGACCTAGATTTTGCAAGCAATTCATATAACTTTAGGCCGTACAACATTGAGGGTCCAAGTAGTGCTACTTATCATCTTCCTCACCACTTAGCTCTTAGTCATTCCTTTTTATGAAGATTGGTAGTGATGCATTAGATTGAGTGTACTTATCTTTCGCAAAAGGCACCATCACCTTTTTGGAGCCTTACTATTCACACATCTTTGTGAAGAACTTTAGGTATAACTAGTCAATTCCTCCCAATGATGATTTCCACTATAGGGCAAATTGCTCAAGCGTCATGATACCCACTTGGTTGTAGCCAACTGGTGGGACTACTTCTGTAGGAGGAAGCCGAAACCAACTTGTGCCTTGCCAGATAGAAAAAGGGTTGCTGTAACGACCCGAGAATTCGATTATCGGGAAGGCCCGATAACCCGAGACTCGCACCGTCGCCCACGAGCCGGGAGGGCTCGGAAGGGCTAAAAGGAGTGTGGAGGCATAAAGAAATAGGAAATAAAGCAGGACAACCAACAACAACAAGCTGAAAGAAAGAACAACTACAGCTACAACAGAGTCCAGTCCAACAGAAAGTACAGTCTAAAGCAGTAAAGTGTACCACATGCCAAGTGAACACTCGGCTCGGCAAGCTGGCAACTGACAACCTCCGCTCCGCACCCTCGAACCTCGAGGAAGAACCGCCACACCTGAAAAGCAGGAAATGAGTCTCCAAAACAGAGACTCAGCAGGGATCCCGCGGAACCCCAACCGGAAACAACGGCGGTAGCGGAAAGGAAGGGTACAAGAGCAACCGCAACAGCAGGAACAGTAAACCCGGTGGCCGGTCGAAACTCGGCACTACAGCTACTCCTATTGTACCAAAAACACACCCCGGACCTTGCGGTCGAGGCTACCGAACTACACTAGTACCGCTTACCAAAGTAAAAACACACGGCAACCATGCCGTAGAGGCATGTCCCCCGGACACAGCCAACCTGGACACGCTGTCCAAGGTGCAACCCCGACCATCCGATCGCGGGTACCGCACAACAAGACGCAACCTTGGTAAAGCCACTAGCACTAGTCTGATGGCGCGAAAGCCAATACACGCGCCACGGCGAAACAACCGAAACTGAACGGTCGACACGACCGAAACCCGAAGGTCAAAGTGACGGAAACTGACAATCTGTCACTCCGTACTTGACAGGAGTACCACCCACTAGAAGCACTGCCGGTAGCGTCCCCTGACGTCTTACACCGTGCCGCAGGTGAACTGCCTGACGTGGTAGCACCTACCAAAGGCACGAACACCGTACAAGTAACCACAAACAAGTGACTAGCTGGGGTCACGCCCGTCGACGTGGGTCCAACTGCCCCCAACCACGTGTGCACACACAGACCACGCGTCCTAGGTCTGGCCCTCTGACCGGTTTTCCCCTGGCACTGGACTCTGATTCGACGAGGGGCCCGACGGAAACCAGTCTAAAACCATCTCAAAGGGTGAGTGCCCATACACCACTCCCAAGTGAGACCAGCACCTCGTACTGGTGGGCTACGACTAGTGGAGGGTCACTGAAGGAGTAGACTCTCAACTCAACGGAAAATAACGTCCGCATCCGACGACGTATGGGGACCACCCCACGTACCAGCACCGTCGCACGGTGACCACAGTCAGAGAGGAAACAGGACTCGCAGTCCACGGTCACGCACACACCCTGCGCGAGAGTCGAGAAAACTCAAGTGGCGCTAAGCCACTGGACTCTGGACAGTCCTCTAGACGCACTACACCCAACGGTCCTTGAGTCACAAGACTCGGGGTCAAGACCGTTGTACGCAACAGCACAAGGCCGTCAATCTAGTCTAATCTCTAGGTCTAAAACCACGGTAGCACGAATACCGAGACAACTCACGAGCCGTCAAGACCACTCTCTCGGGAAGAGAATGCAAAGGACTAAAGCCACCCACACGGGCCACACGGAAAACACAGAAGCACTATTCCCAGGGAAGCACACAAGCCACCTTGTCGATTTCCCATCTCAGGGCAAGCGGGAAACCTCCAACCCCAGGCCGGATAACTGGACTTGCAGTCCAAGGCCAAACACATGGCCCACACGGGAATCGCCCTCCAAAGAAACCCACGACATGCGGGGGAGACCCCACCGCACACACACCGATACACGATGACTCGATCGAGCGTAACACGAAAGCCCGGAACATGTGAGGTCACCCGGACCCACCACACCTACGGGCACGCTAATTGAGGTAACACAGAATCTCTGGACACCCAAAGACACGGTCACAGAACTCCACGGGGTGTCAAGGACATTCACAAGACCTAAAGTCAACCACTGGGTCACAACCGGGTCGATCGGGGGTCAAAACCACGCAAACGGGAACCGCCACGTAGTCGCGGTCTCCTGAGGACCGCGACCACCTAGAAGCGGTCGACCGGGGACCGCGACTAAGCAGTCACGGTCGGGTCATGACCGCGACTAGCCAGACGCAGCCCGGTGGTAGCGGTCGCCCTAGGACCGCGACCCCAGAATCACGGTTGGGTCACGACCGCGACTAGATGAAAACGGTCTATCGCACGTCCGCGACGCTTGCCGACGCTCTTGGCCAAACGTGGTTCTCCCAGGACCGCGACCAATGAACGCGGTTACTGGTAGACCGCGACCATTTCGGAAAACCAAGAATGGCAGGAAAATGCCCAAAAATCTGATCCACGCCCCGATCACCCCCGGGTGATGGGGAAACAAAGGGGAATCCATCCCCAAGCCCCTAGGCATGCATCTAAACCCCTGGATCGACCAAAAACGCCGTAAAACGAGAGATCCGGCTCACTCCCTAAAAACATGCATTTTTCCCCAAAACGCCTCAAACGACCCGCTCAGCTCACCACGGCCTACGAAACTCGCGGGAAATGAAGCGCACGGGCTGGGTGTCCATCACCCTACCTCCATCGAAGATTTCGCGCACCGTGGACGCCGATCCACGAAGAAAATGCCGTTGAAGCCTCACCGTTCCACGAACCCACGGCCGAGCTTCACCACACCTCCACCGCCTCGATCCTCATCCATCCTCGCCCGTACCTCGCCCACGCCGTCCCCACCTCACCCGTGTTCCACCCCGTCAGCCGCCGGAGAGAGAGGGAGAGAGGAGAGAGCGTGAGAAGAGAGAGGGAGAGAAGAGAGAAATGAGAGGGGAGAGAGAGAAAAGGGTTATATATAGGAAAATCCGGAAATTCAGAAAAATCTTGAAAAATAGAAAATCACACCCTCGCGATCCTCGGAACGCACCGATCGCAACGGTACCACACTCGCCTAGGTGAACGGCCCGGTTCATCCGTAACGAGGTTCCGAAGGAATTACCGAAACACACACTGGGAATCGAAAAACACACGCGGAAAAGCCGCGGAACACTTCCGGGCCTCCGAAACGACTCCGGATCGCGCCGATCCGAACACGAAAGATGTCCGAAATAAAATTTCGGACACAACGGAGTTGGACACTCCGAGAAACCAAATCCGGGACCCACAAAGAGGGATCCAAAAAACCCGGGACATTATAGCCCTCCCCCCTTAAAGGAATTTCATCTTCGAAATTCAGGACCTAGCATGAAGTCCCAGGGGAAGAACACTGAACCAACTGACACGCTGTCAGAGCCCCAGTACAGAAAACCTCGATTCTCACGAAAACACAGATCCTGAGGGACATAGCCAAACTTACAATCACAAGCAACACCTCGCTCCTCGCGTCGAGCACACTGGCCAACAGGGCAGGCATATACCAAAGGACACAGTCCGGCGTCACCTCAGACAACACGAGAATCCACCATGGCACCGCAACCACAATCTTGCTCACCGAGGAAATACACCATCGACACGAGAAATAGCTACCGATCCATCCAATGGTCAGCAGACAAATCGCACATCAGCTTCGCAGCCAGCCGACAGGTCACGCACCCTCCTCAAGGGAGCAACCAAAACAGAGCCTCCATCGGCTCACGCAGCCATCTCAACAGACCGCAACCCGAACATCGGCTTAGCACCAAGAAACACCTCACACATGGCAGGCCGAAAGTCGGACATAACACTGTGCCAACTCTTGTCAGAAGATAAACTTCGACAAAGTCCAGATCCCGTTCGGAAGGCACATTACAGAAATGACCACCAAAGGTCTCGCTGGCACACGGCTCTCGCCACGTTCGAGCCCCGACAACCAGCATCTTCTGTCTGTGAAAAGACCATCCACTGGTCGCCAGATACACGTCAACGGGAAACCTCCACCGGCCCAACAGGCACGATCCAACTCACAGCAGGCCATCCACTGACTCACACACAGACTAATGCCACATCTCGAGCTACACTCCTCTCGGACTCCGCATCCGAGCTCGAACATCGCACCAACTTGACCCTCTCGGGGAGCACGACGAAACCAAATGACAAAATCCTGGTGTCTTCAGTCATCACCTCACTGGACTCAGACTTACAGGGGAACCATCCCATGCTGGTCACCAAACCAGGGATAACCATTGCGACACCAACATCCTATCAAGGACCACCAATCCGACGCCAATCTCACAAAAGGCCTCCGCCCACAGGCGTCACTCTTCCATCTGGTCTCATCAAATCCAAAATCAATCCAAGTGGACACCTGCCAATCCCGATTCCGCCCTTACCATAGAGCCATGGGACACCACCTGAACAATGCTCACGGGTCCCTAAGCAACAAACATCTCACCGTGGTCGGCTATGAGACTAGCCTTACCAGTCACTCGCAGCTACCAAAAGGAACCCACAGCCTGCCAGAGATCACTTCTCCAAGAGCGATCTCATTCGAGGACACGACTGGGAACACAAGTTGGGCACCAGGCCACCGACTCTGACCAACACGTCCTCGACCACCGTCAGGCGACATCCTCAACAACCTCATCCAGGTCCAACACCGACGCCTGACACGGCTTCCATCACAGGAATAGGGTACTCATGCGGCGCACTAGCCAGCACATTCCCCAACACTCCATCCTGCCAGTGCCAAGAATCACGACTTCTCGGGCAACGGCACGGCAACAACACGTTTCACACAGAGGAACCAATCCTCTCGTGCTCAACGTAAATTCAGGAATCCGCCCGTAGCAACCAACGCTACGATCCTGAACCAGTGGGTCACAATCCCACCACGCTTCCGCTGCGCACTCCCGATCCGCGCGCACAGCCGAGAAAGCGAACACCGCCCAACCAGCACTCGTCCTTCCGGAACAACGCCATCACCCTCACACGACAAGGGAATGTGCACGACTTATCACAGGCAACCGCCTTGCCAAGACAAGGAGCACGTCTCGCACAGACTTCATGGCACACAAGGCCAACCAATCCAAACACACAATGCAATACGACGAACCTTAGCCCAACACAATCTCTCCAACCAAAGGGGGAGACCAAATGCACTTCCGACCAACGGAAGAACTCCACGCTCGACCTGACCTCGAACCTCGCGCATGCTGGAAACAGCACCATCCAGCACCAAGGAAAGCCATCGCTTCCATCAGGTCAGCGCCTCCGACACACTCGGCGAGTGTCACATCGGACCACAATCACAGCATCTCTCGATGCACCACCGCTGCAATGCCTCGAACTGCAACACACCACGCCAAGAGCCGCAACACGAGCCATAACGACAACCGCCGGTGCCCATCCTCAAGTCCCGAAATCGCCGTGGAGCCTTCTCATCTCAAGCCAACTCCAGGGCGAACACAACCCATTCGCACACAAGAGCGCAGGAGCAAGACTTACTGGGACACCACAGCCCAATCCTGCCTCGAAATCCATAAAACAATCGAGACCAACACGTCATTTCTGACGCCATAGAGCACGATAAGGACATCAGGCTCGACGAAACAGCAGCTCACCGAGAAGATCCTCCGCTCACCCGAGCACACTTCTCAATCAGAACACCTCAGGAGCTGGACAAACCTCAAGCTGGAATGGCCAAAACCG
The DNA here is from genome assembly GCA_022559845.1 of Amorphophallus konjac. NCBI lineage: Eukaryota > Viridiplantae > Streptophyta > Magnoliopsida > Alismatales > Araceae > Amorphophallus > Amorphophallus konjac. The sequence goes on along the minus strand of JAHNEJ010000759.1, from coordinate 56,863 downwards.
ACAGCAGCTCCCTCAGAGCACGCTCACGGCCACTTAACCACGAAAAATCCTCTCCAGCCACCTGACCACGCCGCAAATTCCTCGAACGCAGCACCGCGAGCTCACGCCTACCAGCAACCTCTGGCCCACGCAGCACAACCAGGGCCACCACTGATGAGGGAGAAGGCTCTCGACCTCGATGCTTAGACCCCATGCTGGCACGAAAGCCGCGGACAGCAACCACCTTCACAGCGCCGCACAGCGCACTCAAGCTCTCAAGCGAGAAACTAGCGGAAAGACAAGCACAAAACCCTAAGCCAGCTGCCGACTGTACTGGAACTTATGGACTCTGATCACTGCAATACCTCGAATTTCTATGTACGTCCACAACCACCGCTCTGATACCAGCTGTAACGACCCGAGAATCCGATTATCGGGAAGGCCCGATAACTCGAGACTCGCACCGCCGCCCACGAGCCGGGAGGGCTAAAAGGAGTGTGGAGGCACAAAGAAATAGGAAATAAAGCAGGACAACCAACAACAACAAGCTGAAAGAAAGAACAACTACAGCTACAACAGAGTCCAGTCCAACAAAAAGTACAGTCTAAAGCAGTAAAGCATACCACATGCCAAGTGAACACTCGGCTCGGCAAGCTGGCAACTGAGAACCTCTGCTCCGCACCCTCGAACCTCGAGGAAGAACCGCCACACCTGAAAAGCAGGGAATGAGTCTCCAAAACAGAGACTCAGCAGGGATCCTGTGGAACCCCAACCGGAAACAACGGTGGTAGCAGAAAGGAAGGGTACAAGAGTAACCGCAACAGCAGGAACAGTAAACCTGGTGGCCGGTCGAAACTCGGCACTACAGCTACTCCTACTGTACCAAAAACACACCCCGGGACCTCGCGGTCGAGGCTACCAAAATACACTAGTATCGCTTACCGAAGTAAAAACACACGGCAACCATGCCGTAGAGGCCTGTCCCCCGGACACAGCCGACCTGGACACGCTGTCCAAGGTGCAACCCCGACCATCCGATCGCGGGTACCGCACAACAAGATGCAACCTCGGTAAAGCCACTAGCACTAGTCTGATGGCGCGAAAGCCAACACACGCGCCACGGCGAAACAACCGAAACTCAACGGTCGACACGACCGAAACCCGAAGGTCAAAGTCACAGAAACTGATAGTCTGTCACTCAGTACTCGACAGGAGTACCACCCACTAGAAGCACAGCCGGTAGCGTCCCCTGACGTCTTATACCGCGCCGCAGGTGAACTGCCTGATGTGGTAGCGCCTACCAAAGGCACGAACACCGTACAAGTAACCACAAATAAGTGACTAGCTGGGGTCACGCCCGTCGACGTGGGTCCAACCGCCCCCAACCACGTGTGCACACATAGACCACGCGTCCTAGGTCTGGCCCTCTGACCGGTTTTCCCCTGGCACTGGACTCTGATTCGACGAGGGGCCCGACGGAAACCAGTCTAAAACCGACTCAAAGGGTGAGTGCCCGTACACCACTCCCAGGTGAGACCAGCACCTCGTACTGGTGGGCTACGACTAGTGGAGGGTCACTGAAGGAGTAGACTCTCAACTCAACGAAAAATAACTTCCGCATCCGACGACGTACGGAGACCACCCCACGTACCAGCACCGTCGCACGGCGACCACAGTCGGAGAGGAAACAGGACTCGCAGTCCACGGTCACGCACGCACCCTGCGCGAGAGTCGAGAAAACTCAAGTGGCGCTAAGTCACTGGACTCTGGACAGTCCTCTAGACGCACTACACCCAACGGTCCTTGAGTCACAAGACTCGGGGTCAAGACCGTTGTACGCAACAGCACAAGACCGTCAATCTAGTCCAATCTCTAGGTCTAAAACCACGGTAGCACGAATATCGAGATAACTCACGAGCCGCCAAGACCACTCCCTCGGGAAGGGAATGTAAAGGACTAAAGCCACCCACACGGGCCACACGGAAAACATAGAAGCACGATTCCCAGGGCATCACACAAGCCACCTTGTCGATTTCCCATCTCCGGGCAAGCGGGAAACCTCCAACCCCAGGCCGGATAACTGGACTTGCAGTCCAAGGCCAAACACATGGCCCACACGGGAATCGCCTACCAAAGAAACCCACGACATGTGGGGGAGACCCCACCGCACACACACCGATACACGGTGACTCGATCGAACGTAACACGAAAGCCCGGAACACGTGAGGTCACCCGGACCCACCACACCTACGGGCACGCTAATCGAGGTAACACGAAATCTCCGGACACCCAAAGACACGGTCACAGAACTCCACGGGGTGTCAAGGACATTCACAAGACCTAAAGTCAACCACTGGGTCACAACCGGGTCGACCGGGGGTCAAAACCACGCAGACGGGAATCGCCACGTAGTCGCGGTCTCCTGAGGACCGCGACCACCTAGAAGCGGTCGACCGGGGACCGCGACTAAGCACTCACGGTCGGGTCACGACCGCGACTAGCCAGACGCAGCCCGGTGGTAGCGGTCGCCCTAGGACCGCGACCCCATAGTCACAGTCGGGTCACGACCGCGACTAGACGTAAACAGTCTATCGCACGTCCGCGACGCTTGCCGACGCTCTTGGCCAAACGCGGTTCTCCCAGGACCGCGACCAATGAACGCGGTTACTGGTAGACCGCGACCATTTCGGAAAACCGAGAACGGCAGGAAAATGCCCAAAAATCCGATCCATGCCCCGATCACCCCCGGGTGATGGGGAAACAAAGGGGAATCCATCCCCAAGCCCCTAGGCATGCATCTAAACCCCTGGATCGGCCAAAAACGCCGTAAAACGAGAGATCCGGCTCACTCCCCAAAAACATGCATTTTCCCCCAAAACACCTCAAACGACCCGCTCAGCTCACCACGGCCTACGAAACTCACGGGAAATGAAGCGCACGGGCTGGGGGTCCATCACCCTACCTCCACCGAAGATTTTGCGCACCGTGGACGCCGATCCACGAAGAAAACACCGTTGAAGCCTCACCGTTCCACGAACCCATGGCCGAGCTTCACCGCACCTCCACCGCCTCGATCCTCATCCATCCTCGCTCGTACCTCGCCCGCGCCGTCCCCACCTCGCCCGCACTCCTCCCCGTCGGCCGCCGGAGAGAGAGGGAGAGAGCGTGAGAAGAGAGAGGGAGAGAAGAGAGAAATGAGAGGGGAGAGAGAGAAAATGGTTATATATAGGAAAATCCAGAAATTTAGAAAAATCCTAAAAAATAGAAAATCACACCCTCGCGATCCTCGGAACGCATCGATCGCAACGGTACAACACTCGCCTAGGTGAACGGCCCGGTTCATCCGCAACGAGGTTCCGAAGGAATTACCGAAACACACACCGGGAATCAGAAAACACACGCGGAAAAGCCGCGGAACGCTTCTGGGCCTCCGAAACGACTCCGGATCGCGCCGATCCGAACACAAAAGATGTCCGAAATGAAATTTCGGACATAATAGAGTCAGACACTCCGAGAAACCAGATCCGGGACCCACAAAGAGGGATCCGAAAAACTCGGGGCATTACAGTTGGTGTCATTAATATGTATTATGCACATTGGCGGTTTAAACACAGTAATGTGTTCATGTAGCTTTTGCAAAAGTTGAAGTAGGTTGAGGAGAGTCGTTTGAAGAGAAAGGATTTGTCTCCTCTCATAATTGATTATTCTTTTCTCTATACCCAATTTCCATGTATTGTCAAAGAGGTTTGTAAGTTTTGTACAAAGTGGGAGGTTGAAAATGGGCCTATCTCGATAAATTTGGGACTTTACTCAAGGGTGATCAAGCCTCTAAAGTGCCCATTTGATACTTCTTCAGAAAGAGGCGAGTCAGTGGTGACCCAAAAAGTTTACTTGTGGTGCGAGCACTTCTTATCAAATTGTGGCTATCCTCCAAATTCTTCCAAGATGACAGAGCTTGCTCTAAAAGGCTTCAATAATGATGTTTAGCCACAATGGGAGAAATAGTTGATGAATGCCATCGTGTGTGCTATCCCCTTTTAGTACATTTCATGGATAGAGAATGGGACGACTTTGCAAGAAATCTGAGACACTGTGGAAGAGGTGGGTAAGGTTGTAGGCCTTCAACTTGAGCAGGTGGAATTGCAACCTAAACTTTATCTTGCCTTTGTCGATATGTAACCATCAACTGAGCTTTCTTTCCTCAAATCATGGTTTATTTCTTTCGCTAAACTCCATTTTGTTATGTTTGTTAGTTAATTTTTTTCTTGCTTTTTGCAGTGAGATTTGTCACTGCTGCCACCACCTCTGGCACCCTAAGAAGAAGAGTTCAACTCCCTCTAAGAAAATACGGGAGACTAAGGATGATTGGCATGTCTCTAAGGCGTCTCGTCCCTACAACTTCACAAGAGCAGCAGAATGGCAACTTTTTCTTTCCCGCTTAGTTTTTCTTATTGGAAATTTCGCTAGATTGCATTTGTTGCTTCTTGGCCCTCATGATATTGTTGCCAAACAATACAGGAAATCTCCCGCCTGTGGAAGAAGATGCCTCACTTGACCTCAGGATGGGTGAGGAGGAGAATGACCTTTAGGATCTGGAGATGATCAATGATGATTACAACCCGGTGTCAGGTGGTTCAACCTCCTTTTCTTGTGGGGAGACTGCAAACAACACCTTACCAAGTACGCTCAGCTTAGACAAATGCCTTCCATTCTTCTCGTCTCCTTTTTTGTTGCGAGGTTCTATGCAATGACCCCTTAATTTCTTTTGATTGCATTTGTTGTTGTTGTTTTTTTGTTTTTTTTGCAAGAGGAAACTTTGAGACCGAGGGTGTGGCTACCCCTCCCGAGCATAGGATAAACCCAAGCATTGTAAATCACCTTGGCCAATTGAGTAAGCATTTACACACTTCCCTATGCATGTCCCTTTCTTTCGACTATTGGGCAACTTGACAAGCCTTATTTACGGGATCTGGTAGCATCAATTCATCTGACTCCATAAAGGAGTTCATTGCTCTGTTGGATTGTGGGTTGAATGAGGATCTACCCAATTATTCAAACCCTCTTACTGTCGAAGAAGGGGCCATGGATGGTTTCATTGAAGCCTTGATGGCTGAGCTCTGTGCCAGGTAAACCTCACGGCCATCTTCTGAGGTGATCGTGGTGGTTGGCCTAGCTATTGGGGTTGTCCATTTACCTATTTCTAGCAGTTTGATGGTGCCCCAGGCCCCTCACATTACTTGTGATTATTTATGGTCCTTGACCTTTCTGTTCTTCATTTTACTTTGCTCTCCGGCCTTTGTCTAACCCGCTCATTGTCCTCTTGTTTTATGTAGCAATAGATACCTCCATGATAGAGCCTCTTGATGCTGTGAGAGGAAAAGAGGGGGTGTCTTTGATAACAAGGTTGAACACCAGTGCTGCATTGTTGAACGTAAAGACTCATCCAACTACTTCGCCTGGCATGGGCAAGGACTACCCTCGTTTGATGGAAGATCAATTTTGTGGTGTTGAGTTTGAAGGTGAGCCTCCTCCCTTCCTTTACTTTTGTTTATAATCTCATTAGCCCCTTTGATGGTGATATATTTTTCGCCAAGGCTTAATTTCTTTATTGCCCTTAGGTTGTCCACCCACGAATGGTACCAATCCGCTCCAACAAGTAGAGGGAAAAGTTCCCCAACGCTCATCAAAGATTGTTGAACACTCTGTAATGCATATTTGTGGTTCAACAGGTTCATCACTAGACGATCACTAGATGGATTGCATGGCAAAATCTCCTAGCTATAGGTGGTGACCGGTGTAGAAGATGTATGAGCCTCTTTGTTTGTGTTGCTACTTGCAGCTCCAGTCCCTTATGTAGATGATAGTACTGTGCCACCAAGTAGCTTTATTTTTTTCTTATCTTTGATAGCTTTCCATGAGATTTGAATAACATCCACATTTCAGGAGCAACTAAGGGCATCACAGAGTTGGCAGCCAGTCCCACCATAGAGGAAAGGGGGACCACATCCTTAGATGACGAGATTATCGCATCCTTGGGTAACCCCTTTTATTCCTGACTTGCCCTTCTTTAAAAGCCTTGATTATGTTAAAATTAATATGCTCTTTCCCGTGCTTTTACAGGGGAAACTAGGGCTGATGTGGATCCATATATATACTCCTTGACCTCCAATTCAGAAATTATGGAGCAAGCAACTCCATGCTAGGGCCTAGAGAAGGGACCTCTAAGAGAGTGGACACTCCACCGGGTATGAAAATGCTAGCCACTCTTTTTTTTCCTTTGAAAACATCATACTTCCCATTTCCTCCTCTTGTTGAGAGTAAAATTGTCTTGACTGTTTGTCTCCTTTCTTTCTTTAGTAGCTTCATAGGACATCATCCCTTCAGGCATGATGGGGGAGATGACGTACCAGCCAAACACATTGATTTCTCGGGTCATGGGGTTGAATAATTAGATTCTTCTCAGATTATCCCCCTCGTAGGAGCAGAGATGATGCTTAATACACTTATACATAGCATACGGGCTTTATTTCAACATGATACTCCTCCTCCAGTTGAGATAGTACAGAATGCCCTCAAGGGCAATACTCAGGCTTATCATGCATTAGGGCTGCCCAAGGAACCTTAGATGACTGCCATAGATAGCATTTGAGAGGAACTTCAACGTCTTTACGAAGCTTCAGAATGGACCCATTATTCGGAGATCTAGCAACTTGAGGATGAAATTTCTATATTAATAGGAGAGGCCCACGAACTACATTCAAAGGCTGAGGTCGCCCGAGATCGCAGGAGTGCCTTGGAGGTAGAGCAAGTCTAGAATAAAGAAAAGGTGATACAACTTCAACAAGCAGCTCAATCCTTGTTGAATAAAGCCCAAGAGTTGATGGCCGTTGTAGAATTGAGTGCTGAGAAAGTGTGGCATTTGCAAACTGAAGAGGCAACTGTCATTCAAAAAGTCTTGGAGCTTCGGATATAAAATCACCACCAAGTGAGCCTGAATTGAAGAGTTGAAAGAGAAACCCAACCATTCCTGAGTTCATTTTATATACTTTCATCATTTATTGGTTCTTTTGCTGCTGTTGTTGCTTTCCTTTTCTTCAGCATTCATCATTTTTGTGGTTACCCTAATGGCTTGTCTTGGGCTCTAATTTTGTAAATGAATGATAGTGATTGAATGAGTTGATAGAGCTAATGAACTTATTGTTGCCTTCATCATCACTCCCCCTTTCTTTTTTCTTCTCTCTCCATTTTTTTCTATCTTCTCTTTTTTTTTGGTGGGACAAAGGAGAATGGAAACAATGATAAGGCCAACTGATATTTGTTGTCTAAAGGTAAGGATTGAATTTTGGGATTGGCCGACCTTGGTGATTTTGTGCCAAGATTTGGGATTTGGTGTGGGTCTATGAAACTTGGCTGACTTTCATAGTTTAGAAGCCAAATGTTGAATATTTGGTTCGATTGACCTTTGTGATTTGGGAGCCAAGAATTAAAATTTGGGTTTTTAACATTTGGCTAGCCTTTGTGATTTGGAGGCCAAAATTGGGCTTGGGGTTTGGAATTTAAGACTTGGTTGAGTTTTGTTGTTTGGAAGCCAAGGATTAAGTTTTGGGTTTTAGAGTTTGGAATATGGCTGCCCTTTGTGGTTTTGAGGTCGAGGATTGTGATTTGGGTATTTGAGTGCTCTTAGAGTTGTAATTTGGAGATATTTGCTATGATGGGACAAATCCACTTGGACAGGAGGTGCTCGGAGAGGAGGCTCATATTAAGTGATGGTAGTAAATTTTGTGTATTTTTTTCACATTACCAACCTCAGTGCCCTCTTGGGTTTTTGGCAAAGCTGGTCCCTTTAAGTTTTTCCGATGTGCCCTCGTGGGTTTTCACGTCGAGGGATTTCTCATTTTTGCTTGAAGTTCCCTTTCAAGTTTTCACCTCAGCCAGATTTTAGGCATTTTTACCCTTAGACATTCCTATGATGGGAATGACTAAGTCAGTCGAGACACTTCTATTTTAAGCCTCTTATTTTTTTAGTCTTCACTAAGAAGGGAAATACATCATAATGATTATTGCATGAAATCATGCTCCGATGCATGATACAAGTTTACATGTTTACCGTTACGTGGAGGGAAAGGATTTTCTCCTTTGTGGTCAACGATCATGTATGCGCGCGCCTCTCTCATAAACGCCTATGACGACAAAAGGTCCATACTAGTTGGGTTGAAACTTGTAATTGGACTTGCCTTGTAATTGGACTTTTTTCCCCTTGACCATGATATGGTCGCCCCTTTTGAACACCCCTTGTCTTACGAGTTTATTATATGCTCGTGTCATTCGGGCATGATATGCCTGCAGATGTTTGTAAGCTTTCATTCTTTTACCTTCCAGACTGAAAAGTTCATCGAGCCTTTTCTCTATTTCACTTTGTTCCTGGCTTTGTAGGCCGGTATGTATTGCCACCCGATAAGATGTCATTTTAATTTCGGCTGGCACAGTAGCACCATGGCTTCTGCTATGTAGACTAGATAGAAGGGTGAGCATCTGATGGGAGTGTTGTAGACTGTGCAATATGTCTAGAGAGCTTCATGTATCTTTAAAACACCCCAATTTTAGGGACCCTTATAGTATACTAGATTAGCAATGGTTAGAATCTTGTTAGTTGGGCCATTTAGTGGATTTAAACCCATTAGGAGAAAGTCATGACTTCAGTAGGGTAGTCCATTATTTATAATATAACTCAGTGTAGGAATATCCAAATGAGATGAAATTAGTATTATTGGAAAGATAACTCAATTATCTACAACTTTTATGTTAAAAACTTTTTGATATTCCATCATTTAGTAGGTCAAAAATATTAAATAATGAAATATAGAGGAAACAATATGGAAGGGCAATAAGGTGGAATAGATGAGAAAGGTGAAGCATTTGACTAAGGCGGAAGGAGAGGCAGAGAGGCGAAGCATTCAACTAAGGCAGAAGGGCCATGAGACAGAAGGGCAACAAGGTGGAAGGGTGATAACGTGGAAGGGCTATAAGGCAGAAGGACAATAAAGCGGAAGGGCAACAAGACAGAAGGGAAGGCGAGCCATCCAACTAAAGCGAAGGGGAAGACAAAACAAGTGACTAAGGTGGAAGAAAAAGTGAATTAGATGAGAAAGGTGATATATTGACGATATGTTGAGGAGATATTCGATATGCTAATGACATATTGATGAGATATATGATATATTAATTATATATTGGGGAGATATGTGATATATTGACGATAAATTGAAGAAGAAGATAATATGAAAAATAATTAATAAAAAAATAGATGATGATAAGTTATCAGAAGATGACAAGGACTTATGTGAAATCATGATTTTATCACTCAATAGAGTGATGAGCTATATTGCATGGGTTAACACGTGGCAATTTTAGGAGCTCCAAATGGCTAACATAGGAGAGTCGATTTAAACCTAAAAAATTAAAAAATTAAAGTGCTATATGACATAGATTGGAGATGAATGATGAGGGTTAGCAATATAAGGTAGGGATTTATGCTAGGTGTTAATAGTTAGGATATGTGGCAAATGTCTTGGGTGAAAGTAAATTAAATAATTCTCCACTAACTAGTCTCAAGGACCATCTATTTAAGCCTTTGTCACCCCTCTTCTTACTCCTTCGCCTACCTAGAACGTCCTGAGTAAGGACAAAAGAGGAGGAACTATAGGAATAGTAGAAGAAAAAAGAGTTGGAAGGTGAGTTCTAGGTTATTGACCAAGTTCTCTAGAGGTAAAACCTAATCAGATAGTACTATCTTGTGATGTCAAGAGCAAATGATCATTTCTAGCGTGAGAAGAATACATACCTAGGAGCAATTTTGGGATACAACAAGGGTTAGAAAATGAGACCTTATAGTGGTTAAAGACATTTCGGTGCAGGTAGGCATATGACAGACTGAGTATATATTTTTTGTTACTTCTCTTGAATTTATTTTAGTATTCAAAAATTAAAATGCGTATATAAGGGTGGTAGCTAGTGATCATGCATGACTAGAACCTTAGATCTGCATGTTAATAGTATATCTATGACCTGGATATTTAGATGGATTGATCTCTTGATTTGCCGTGAACCATACTTGTGATATTATCCATATTCATTATATGTTTAAAATGGTTTAGATAAAAGACAATGAAAATGCTAATATGAGATTAAGCATATAGACAATGTCACTGTAAGGAGGGGGATGGGTGCCCCGAGATAAGCATTTGCCCAGGGATTTGACCCTCGTCCGAGGATGAATGGATGGTAGAATCCGAAAGTCAGATCGGACGATGATCTGGTGGATGGTGGGGCAAGAACCCCTGATCTTATATAGTTGATCGAGACTGGTTGATACATGAGCCAGGCCATTCGTGAAATTATCTACTACCTCTGAGCCACAATGGATATGGTAACTCCTTGTGTTGTGAATTGAATGTATGTTTGAAATGTGCAAGCAAAGATAATTTGAATATTCCATATAGGTGGGGTTTAAATTGTATAGAAGAGAACAACTTGATTATGTGAGGCTAGTGTAAATGATTGACTACACGTAGTCGTATGATTTTAACGTGATTCGATATGCATGCTTCTTATAAATCTGAAAACCCCTAACTGTAACATAGATTCATAGATCAGGAATATATGACACCATATCTTATTTATGTCTCTTGATTTATGCATATGTTAGAACATGATGGGATGTGTGCTTCGACATATATATATCAAGTATGAAAGCCTTCATGCGTTTTGCAAAAACTTATTATATATTATGCATGTGACTAGTTCTTCACGTCTACTAATTCTTAGGGCTCACACCTATAGTTTAACCTTTTTCAAGAAACTAAGAGAGTGGTCATCCACCCTACGGGTAGGAGACTAGAGGAGGAGATCTTGAGGACTGGTGCAACTACTGTGTGAAGGATTCTAAGATTGTCCATTTTGAGTACGGAGGTCTCGATTGTGTTCAATTCTCAGAGGATTTACCTGACTCACATTTAATCCTCGAGAAATATGAGCCTAAGATTTATAAGCTATATATATTATGTTCTCTATCATCATTAGAGCTAACTGCCTAATGCATTTGGTTCCTCACCCTTCCCCATTTGGGGAAGGTCTCGAATTCGAACTTGGTTATCCCCTCCCCATTTTTTAAAAAGAAAAGATAACTACCTAACAAAAGACTAGCATTTATGGATTTTTAGCTTTTGGATATGAGAAATTGACAAAATAAACAATCTTTAGAATCTAGTCATTGGACTTAAAGTTCTTGGGGGGGGGGGGGTTTCAACAGACTTGAGTTAATTTAGGAGTTATCATTGCAACATCGTTTGGAGTAGAGTGGAGGTCCCAAGTTCAACTCTCATGGAGATTTGTCTAGTTCATATTTAATTCTTGAGAGATGTGAGTCCGAGTTTACTAGGTGTGTTAGGTTTTCTATCATCATTAGAACTAGCTCCCCACTCTCTCTCATTTGGGGGAGATCTCAGGTTCTAATCGAGTGAAGTCTCAAGTTCGATTCCAGTTATCTCCTCTCCGTTAAAAAAAAATCTATCGAAAAAAAGTAGAGCCATTCTAGGTTTCCAATTTTTGGATCGGAGAAATTGACGAAATGGAGTATAGAGTCTTTAAAATCTGGTCAGTGGACTAAAAGTTCTTGGGGGGTGGGGGTCAATGGTCTGAAGTTAATTTAGTCGTCCTTACAACACCATTAGCTATAAAAGGTTCAAAGTGGGATACTGACAGGTGAAATTAAAGGAAGTAAATAGACCGTATGCTACATTTTCTACACAAATAGGACAAGTATATATATGCTGGTGCTCTTAATTAGTAGCTTGCTTTAATTGGCTGTCATCTGCGCGACAAGTATATGCTGGTGCTCTTAATTAACATTCCAAGGGTGTGTTGACACGTGGTTAGGATAAGAGAGCGGATGAGAGAGAAAGAGAGCGATGGATCCCGTCTCTCCCTCACACACACCGATCTTGACCGGGGTCAATTAGCGCACTCGACCCCATGCGGTCGAGTGCACTAACCCCACCTGGTTAGCAAATACCTCTCAAGAGAAAAATCCTTCGGGTATGTGAATAAAGTGCAGGGAGGAGCGGATGGGTGGAACGTTGTAGCATAGATAGATGTACAGTCCTGCTGTTCTACTCCGCGGTGGGCGAGCTTCTTGTTGCTTCTCTTTCATAAGTTTTGCACCAAATGTCTCTGCAGTCTGTGGAATTTTGCTCCTCGTGAATAGGATTATTGTTCATCGTTTTAATGATATATGCTGAAATAAGGGGATTGCATTACTGTTAGGCATTAATATGTAGCATTATTAATGGATTGGGTTCATCAAATGGGGATGGGTCGTTACGATGTTAAGAGTACTTAGGCATACGTAAACTATTCCACTTTGAAAGAAGAGTGAATTTTGATTGTAAAGATGGGTCGTCCCCGGCGGTCTTCATGGCTCGATTCTGGAACAGGGTTCGTTTGGGTTTTTTCCTCTTTGGGTTTATTGGGCCTTGCCCACCTATTGTAATTGGGCCTCCTCTCCTCTTTAGCAGGATGCCCACCCCCCCCCCCCCCCCGACCTCTGTTATCCCCTGTATCCCCACCCCCACTTCTTTCCCTTATGCTTATTATATATAAAATTTTCTTGTAAGTTGGCCGGGGTCGAGTTTCTTCCCTTGCCACTTGCAATTATGACCTTAGTGAAAAAAAAAAATTGATTCTAAAGATGTGTTTCACAAATTTTTTACCTAGGAAGAATATTTTTAGCTTCTTTGTTTCATCTATTTTTTGTGATTTTTTTATTAAGAGCTTAATTGATTTTCTGCCCCCATATCTTGATGCACACCGTGCTGTGCCACTTATCTTACAAAGTCACCCTCGTGATTGATTCAGATAGGGCTATAAGACCTTCTTTTTGTTAATTTTTTTAATCAAATGTCAACTTTATTAAGGACAAAAAATAAGAACGGAGAGATAACATCCACATATAGCGACATAGGGGCATAAGTCAGACGAAGGGTAAGACCTTTCTGATAATGTGAAGGCCAGCCTAAAGAAAGAAGAAAATCTAAGTTACGAGACTATGTATGCGGCTAATACAAATAATAAATACCAAGCCCATAAGAATCAACTCGAAAATTTAATTACAAAGATGAATGATCCCAAGAAAATGTAAGACGAAGAATAGATCCAGGATGAAGTCTTGGGCGATGGGGGCAATGATCTTCTTCATCATCTTCTTCTTGATTGTACTCTTCTGATGGATAATCTCCAACCCAAGTCTTGTGTGCTGGAAGTAATAGGGGCCCCAAATCAGAGGTAGGCACTTCAAAAGGAATAGCCCTGAACATAAATATGCTTTCTGATTTGGAGAGATTAGAAATAGTAGTATCGCCAATATCACTACGGAGATAGAGCGGGCCCGCTTGGCAGTCAAAATTCACGCTAAAACACCATCTTGGGGTGGGGAAGATTTTGTCCTTAGAACATCATGATCAGGTTGTAAGACAATCTTGCCGTCTGTTGGGGAAGAAGGCTGCTCTGGCGGAACATGCTGTAGGTCACCTACAGGACTAGGTTGCCGAATCACGTCAACATTGGAGGGGGTGATTTGTAAAATGCATTGAGGTAAGTGATGTGTGGTGATGTATGTTGTTAAAAATATCGTTCACTCAATCTTAATTTATCGAACTCGAAAGAAAATGATAAACAAATACTTGGGAGCCTGAGTCGATCCACGTCGATGATTTGGCTCTTTTTGATGCTATCTAGTACCTTTAAAAGAAGAAATTTGAATGTTTTGATTTTATGAATATTTAAACTAAACTATGCAGTGCAAACCTAAAATCTGTACGTCTAGAAAACTAAGCCCTAAATGAAAATATAACAATTTCACCTACAGAACTTAGAATTGCACGAAATCAAAAGGGAAAGACAGAGAATCAAGTTAGGAACTAAATGGAATAAGCTTGACTCAAAACGGACAACATTTCGCACTTAAAATGAGGCAATGAAAAGACAATGCATAAATATGACCCTACTGAGCTAATTTAACTTAGACACATTATTAATTAACCTAATCAAATCACAACGAAATCGAACCAAACCAATTTATAGAGAAAGTATACAGGAACAAGAGAAGATTAGGAGAGGAAGAAGAATTTTATTTCAATGAGAACAACTATTTCAAAAGGAGCAATTTTAAATACAATAACAGAACAAAAAGGACGATAAGAAAACTTGACAAATCTCATTAAATAGGGTGAGGGAGGTGCAGCCATTGGAGTTCTTGGGATGTCCTCATGTTCAAATCTCATCCACAGCCGTAGTTGATAGTGATGACACGTGATGAGACGATCTCATGATCTGTAACCAGAGGAAGAGAGGACCATGGCAGCAATAGCAACAGCTGACAAAGGGGGAGATGATGGCTGACTAGATCCTCGCGTCCTCAACACTATAGCAGTAGAAAAGGAGGGCGAACTGCTAGGGAGACATCCTCCTTGTAGCAATGACCTACAAGAAGAAATTAAAAAAAGAAAAATAAAAGGAGGAGGAAGAGGAGGTGGGGCTATGTGCAGTTTAGAGAGGAGAGGGGAATGAAAAGAGTTGACTAGTCTAGGAAGAAGAAGAGAAAGAAGAAGAGGAGGCGATTGAGAATGAGAAGAGGAAGAAGAGAAAGGGAAATGGGGGCACAGCCTCCATGGAGGTAGGTTTTATTAGTGTGGGTTTATGGTTTGCAAATGGGAATTGAGATGCACTACGGCAAGGATGGTTTCATGATGAATGGAAGGTGGAGATGGAATGTTGAGGATAGGGTGATGGAATGAGATGAGAGGGGGTGCAACCAATGCTAGGGTTTGGACCGCCCCCTTCTTTTCTCTCTTTCTTTCTTAAGAGATTCCTTCATTAATTACTCACAAATCTTCCCCTTTTTTCCTTGATTTTTTCCTTTGGAATTTGAAAATATCCCTCCTATTTTTCATGCACAAGAGAAAATAATGGCTGAGGTCAAGATGAGAGGAAGGGGGGGGGGCACCCTAGGGTTTCTTCCTTGTGGTGGACAATGTCCATAATGCCTTGCTTTTGCCGTGCCTGTAAAAATTAATTGTTGTTTTAACCCAAAATTGAACCCTAGTCATTCCAGGGAAATTCAAAGTAGTTTGACCAATTGGGCCATAAGCTCTTTTATATCTTGTATACATAAAAAAAATTAAAATTGCAAGGAATAAAAAATGTGCTAAGATAATTATAATAAGATCCTTATCGAACATGAAGTGTACACAAATGCATTGACACTCAAGAAATGATGATATTTTAAGCTCAGAATTTCACAAAATTTATAACAGTGCAATGAGACTAAAATTTCCATCATTTCATGCCAATTGCACATAAAATCATGAGTGTAATGCATGAATTTACCCTCTTTATTGTTTAAAAATGTCAAATCATCAATAAGTCGATGTCATTCAACGTAGACTTGAAATCCTCATCCTTGTCTTGGTGGATAGGGGATGCGTCCTCATCCGCCACTGGCAATTCAGAAGTAGAAATTGGAATCACATCCTTACTGGTGGACGTGGTTTGAATAATGCATAGAAACGAGTAGACGTTTTTCAACATGGAGGCAGAAATCTCCGGTGGTTGGCCTGCATCCACCGGTGCGCTAACCGGTGGTTGGCCGATCAACACAACTGGCGGCGGGGGAGCGAAGAATGTAGCGACTGGTTCCAAGGGGATTGCTTTCAGAATAGCATCCCTCAGGTCCTCAAAATCTGGAGAAGATCCTTGGGTGGGTAGGACTCCAAACAAGGCAGGAAGCATGATGACAGTCGGAGAAAGCATTGCTGGCAAACTAGGGAATGGTTCCGTTAGGCATTGAGCCACCTGCATCAACAATGGAATCGTCACCCTGCTCCGCCACAGGCAATGGTCCTCCGGCAGCAGCCTCCCTGGGTGGAACCAGGGTGACCCCTACATCAACCTCACTGTCAAGAGCAGCTGGTTTGGCAGAAATGACTTTTGGAGCTATGTCAGCATAGGAAGTAGTAGGAACTTCTTCAATAGGATCATTGGCTAGGAGAGAAGCCTCCACATGTTCCTCAACATCCTGCAAGACTCCAAAAGCACCCATGCAAGTGTTAAGGTGATTGACACTTTTTACTATTGTTTTACTTCTCAATTTGCATACTTGGACTTCATCATATTTTAACATTCTTGGCCTGAAGCCAATGCTGTGATCGCTTTGATTTATACCTGCCACAGATGTCTTCTGGTGCACTGAGACATTCAAATTGTTGTTGTTGCGGCTAAGCTATAACACATTAATACAACTATATATACATTGTCTTCTAACTATTTTTCTAAATAGATGCGCATGCTTACCGGAGATAATCTTCAGACAGCTAAAGCCATAGCATTGGAGTGCGTGAGATCCTTCAAGAAAGTCGATTTGTAAGTTGGGAAGTTATTTGATGAACAAATGCCATTATAATCTGTGTGTATTTTTTTGGTACCATTTGTTTGTTCTGTAGAGTCCCGCCAGTAGGAATTATGAGGAAGAGACTTGTCAGAAAAAAAAAATTGACATGATTCAGGAAATTTCTGAGGGTGAAAACAAGGAGGTCATGTTTGTTACCTCAAAGATGAAACCTTTTGTTCTTTGAATAAAACATACAGTCGAATAACATGACATTGATTTTCTCCACAGGATTACAAATACTTTTGGGAGAACTTCGGTAAACTTATAAAATTGGATTGCATTGAGGACTCTGGAAATCACAAGCTTCTCGCACTGTTATTAAGGTTCTACTCCTTCAAAAACGAGGAGGAGATGATAAGCTTGGATGATTATGTTGAGAACATGGCTGAAAACCAGAAGGCTATCTATTACTTGGCATCGGATAGCCTCAAAATTAAGTGCGAAAAGTGCCCCTTTCCTGGAGCAGCTGGTTCGGAAAGATATCGAAGTTTGTATTGAGACCATTTATTTCAATACTTTCTCCTTTGGATTGTACCTTTTTTTTTCTATTTAGCATAATTTTATTTCATTTAGGTTCTGTGACTAGTTGAGCCCATTGATGAAGTTGCAATTCAGAATTTACAGACCTACAAAGAGAAGAAATTTGTTGATATCAGCAAGGAGGACCTTGCATTGGGTCATTTTGCTTCTTCGAGTTATATTAGCATCTATCTCTTTCTGGGTTTACCGTCTTTTTTTACTTACAACTAATGTGTGTACTATAAAATCAGGTGACGAAGATGAGGTAAAAGAAAGGAAAAATCATCTGGAGTACAATCTTTTGTGTGACCGGATAAAGCAACAGCTCGGTTGCAAGTATCAAATCGGCTTAGCTCTTCACCATGTGTTCTGGTTTCTGGCAAGTTTGGTTGGCCTCTGCCAACATGGAATGGTAATGTTGCATGTGCATATTTAATTTACTCTCGGGTCACTGCAGTCATTTTGCTTAACTCTATGTATGCTTGTAGGCTTATGAGAGCACAGACACTTGGAGACACGTCTAGCTTGGAATTCTTGAGAGGCCATAAAATATTTTAGAGATCAATCCAGATCACCCAATCATTAAAGGCGACTTAATTTGATAACAGAATAGGGGCGAATAGAATGAGTTATTCTGTCTACTCGTTCTTAACTGAGTTTGGTAACAGGGTTGAGTTATCTGGGGTCGGTTAGAGTTAAGACCCTTATTCTAGGAATTACTCATTCTATCCTTTCACGTGGAATGTGTTATTTCCAGAATAAGAGTAAGTTATCAAATTTAAAAAGAGAAAATCTAAGGAATAATTCACCCGGACTCACCTCGGATAATTTATCCTAATCGATTATCAAAGTAAGATATTCACACCCAATCAGCAATGTCAAAGATTTTTTCTAGAACATGACCAAGCTTTCTCTATTTGTTTCTTTTCTTTGGGGGGGGGGGGGTTCTCTCCTAGAGATGTGTAACTTGTCTTTTATCATCCGGTATTGAAAAAGTTTCGCCATTACATGTTCTGAAATCCACTCTTGTTCAGCGTAAATTGCATGTGATGGTGTTGCTCACTAGTCTTCTTCCTATGTCATGTAAAGGCTGCATGTAAAAATGATCCCACTAGCATGGATGCAAAGAGAGCTGTCAGACTTGTTGTATGATATTACAGGTTTGATCTCTAGTGGATTCACTATAATACGTTGTTCAGAGGCACATGGGTACAACTGATTATGCTATGGCTTTCGAACAAATAAGTTGTAATACAATGGGTGGATGCTTGTAGCGTTGTTGTGGTCATATCTTGGGATTGTATATTTGTTGACGAGCTAGCTATTGAATGATATTTGACCGAGTGATGGCCTTGTTGAACGTTTTATTATTATAAAGAATGAAGCATTTTTATGTGCCTTGAATCTTGATTGGCATATCTTGTGTTCCTTGTGGGGATATATGTTCCGTGCTATGTTGTTGTTTTCCTCACTGTTGTGTTCTGTGATCTGTATGATTCAGGTGAGGTGAGAAAATCTTTGGTCCAAAAGAGAGCTACTGGACAACATCTTCTTATAAATGTTGCCTGCACATGAGAAGGCGTGTATGAATCTACAAGAAGCATCATATGAACGTATACAGAAGTAATATCAGTGCACATTGAATATGGTTATTTAAAAAAATTACCTATAGGAGCCCACCTACATGAGTATAATTAAGTATGTTGTCATAGTTAAGAGAGAGGGTTATTCCTTAATATACACTTAAGAAACAAGATATGGGAATACGGCCATAACGCGTAAGCCACCCCAAAAGATCGTAGACATCATTAGTGTTTTGTTGTCACCGGTAGATGCTCGCTCTCACATTTAAAGATCAAATTCAAGATGTAAATTAACTTTGGTGTTGAACCATTTGCTTGGTGCATGCAGGCGGTTCACCACCCTCCTCTATCCGGGGTGATCTCGAGTTTGAACTCGATTATCCTCTTCCCGTTAAAAAAAAGTTCATTTTGATGTTGTGGGAGTCAAACGTTGTTGACCCTCACAACTCTAATAATAAAAATTACGAGTGAGGAGTGGGAGAAAGCTTATCAAATTGGTTTTGAGCATGGAGAGAATGAAAATTCAAAAGTTTCAATCTTTTGGAGGGATTTATACCAACTTGAGAATTCTTAATCCCACATTGTCCATTGACCATAAGATTTGTGGCTTATATGCTTATGAGTTCTACAATCAACAGTTTTAGAGAACTGGAATGAGGGCCATATACAAACGCGTGCGCAGTACATGCGTTTGGTATTTCAAGTGTGTTCGGTAAAATGTACATTATTTCACTGTATTTTTATTACATTTGAAGTGCCACAAATATTGGGTTTTAAAATCAATCAACCTATATGACACTATTTTAACTGATTTTAGATTTCAGCCCTAAATCATGAGAAACAATAGTCAGAGCTGATTTTAAGATCAGAGATTTTATTTTTATAGATATTCAGTATGGTAATTTTAAGATCAACATTTTATGTTATTAATTTTATGACCTTAAGAAACTTTCCAAAATATCATTGATGATGAGTTTCATATATCCATGTTAATTAAGGAAGTGTGTGCATGGCCCATCTCACAATATTCATCGTATACACCATTAGAGATCAGAACAGATTTAATTATGTTTTGAGGAGCTATTAGTGGGCAGATGGGATAGAATGATTAAGGAACTAAGGACGAAGGGCATTCCTTTTGTCAAGGTCCTTTTGGGGGTATATCACTTTTATCACTTTTTTAGACGAAGCTACATGGAAATGAGAGGAAGGAATATATATCGGCCATGTTTATATTATTAATTATATAATTAGTTTCCAATTTGGTTCGTGCAATTTAGGGCTCAGGAATAATGTTAGAACCTCGGAGTTTGACAAATTTTAATTGCTTTCAACTATCTCCGATTGAATTTAGCCGTTTAATATTCTTTTCACTGGTTGAGGTCATCCAGATATGGCCATTCTTCTGAGCTCCTAGCCAGTCATGTTGTTTGGGCTCACCAAGGTACCCACAACCTCCATATGGACCTTATGAATGGGGTGTACATGCTCAAGCCTTATCTTGACCAACTTGTTATTAATTTCATTGTCAATGCATGTGTTGATTTACATACATTTATATTATAGTCATGATCAACAACATAGTGATGAACTATATAATGTTTGAATTTAAAATTCTGTTCGCATTTCCATTAGATTTTGAAACTCACTTGGATGGTTTTCAAAGTTTTAATGATTACTCTGAAGTTCTTACAATACACACCGAGAGAAAGTTTTGACAATACACACGAAGAGAAAGTTTTGACAGGTATATATGACAGTCTAATACTTACAAACACACCCAAAATTAACAATCCAGATATATAAAATAATTAATAGGACCACCACCCATCTCTATACGGTGAAAATGAAGTGAAGACATTAAGGGTGCGTTTGGAAACAGTTGGGATTCCAATAGTTGGAATCCTTACAAAAGCAATTGAGTTTTCAAATGTCACAAAATTGCATCGGCTTGCGTGATAGATGGATTTTGAGAAGTGAGAGAGTGCAGACACAAAAGATGGCCCTCTCCCAAATCCACCAAAGTGAGCTTCCTTGGTGGTGGGAATAGATTTTGGAAAGGAAAAAAATAAATGGCCACTCTGTTCACCTTTATTTACACACTATGTCATCAGCACTCATAGATTCAAAAAGATAAAAGAGAGACAGAGTAGTCATTTAAATGTTCACCCCCACACATAAGTTAAAAAGGTAGTAGTCATCTTAAATAAAATTTTGATTTTTTTTTTCAAAATCTGTACTTTCTGCAAAAGTGTATTATAGTGGTGATTTTTCACGATCTCCCCGTGAGCATTGTTTCTAAACGCACCATGATTAATAGTCTTATTAGCATGCTCAACAATAATGATAATTACAGTACTCGGATCGAATAGTTGATTTGCGCGCATGTATGCTCCCCAGTACAGTACACGTTTTTAATATAATGGGTTACAAGCTAATTAATTTGCATGCATGCATGCATGCTCTAGCTAGGAACCAGTAGCTGCGTGTGGAAGAGCGTTGGCGACATAAGCACGCCCATTCTTGTGATCAGAGCTCGTATGCACTGTAGCCGTCGGTGGGGGATCACACTCGATGGGTTCGTGCCTGCAGCGAATCCACCACCACGGATCAGAACGATCCGGGTTTGGGGGTCCGCCTTCTCCATTATTCCTGCCTCTGAGAACGACAAGGCGGTTGGGATGCATGTACGGCCCGTTGTGATCTCCAGCGACGTCGACGCCGACGACGGTGCTATCATCACTGGGGGGCACCCTTCTTCCAGCCTCCGTAGTGGCCAAGAGGAGACAAGTTGCTAGGAGCGGCAGCACCGCTAGGGTTTGAGCTGAGGAAGAGGAAGCCATTGCTAGCTCTGGATGGAGTGTCGGAATCAATCTCTCCCCCTGTTCCCTCTCACTAGCTAGGGTTGTGTGGTGTGGAGAGGGACGACCCTCCCTTCTTACACACACACAGACACACACACACACATATATATATATATATAGAGGAGCTTTGGGGTGGCTGGTTGGGGGAGGGGGTTGCCTTAAGTATCTATCTTTTCAATACATAGATATGCATATCCATCTTTTCAATACATCCCCCAATTTGGTGGATACCTTAAGTATCTAGTGTGATTCTGTTTTAATCCAACTGTAGCACTAAAGTTAGAGCTTTCTATATCCTTGTTGGTAGCTAGGGAGGATTTAGAGCTGAACTTCAGTTGAAAAATGGCCAAAATATGCACATTCTCTATTGTTCCATTTAAGGATTCAGATTTGATTGAATTATTACTCTCTCATTAAGGAAATTGAAGAGAAAGACCGCGGGTGATAGCTGTAAACCCTTAATAATGATGCCCCTAGTTACTGCTATGATGCACACAACCGGCAACCCAATCCCCCCATTAGCATGCAATTGAATAGCAAATATAGTAACAGTATCCACATTATGCCAATAATTAATACACACATATATATATATGTGTACATGCCAGATACTACGTACACACAAATAATAAAGTTAGTTAAACACTTATCAGGAACGTCTGTGATTCACTACATTTCAAGGCATAAATAAGAGACAAATAAATATCATGATTTTTCAATCTGGTTAACTTTATGTGATAATAAATTGGCAAAGAATGAAAAAGGCCAGTAATATTCCAACCTAACTAATTGGCAAATAATGAGGTATAACTAAGTCATACATTCCTTGATAAAATCATTAGAGTCACCTTGATAAAAGGGTAAGTCCGGTTAGGGTTAGTTACTCGGGATGAGATGACTTATTCTTGTTTGGCTCTTTTTTCCTTACTTCGGGTCGGTTAGGGATAAGCTTGAGTTTTTTGAATTCAAATAATTAAAAGGGTCAAATAAGTCACTCGGGGTGGATTATGAGTGGGCCACCTGGGGTGACGTACCCGTCTCTAATCCACCCCTTTATCAAAGTGACCCTTAACTAATAAGGTGTTTGTGAGCTCTTATTGTTAAAAAGTTCTTTCTATCTAACAAATTATGTTATGTCAATTTTTAATATAATTTTTAAAATTGATGAAAATGGGTAACCATATGACAAAAGTGTCAGGATTTTTAAATTTTGGGCAGACCGCTTTGCTGAAATCATGGTTCACTGTGACGCACTGTACGAGTGCGTGTCACACATGTTGACGGAAGAAACTCTGGTCCCTTTACAATATGCAAATTCGCATACACAGGATGCCCATTTAGGCCACATTTTTTTTCAAATTACTTCTAATTAGTTTCTTCAGTATGGAAAACGATTATAAAAAAATTCTATCAAATTAGTTTTCAAAGTTAACTTTGTCTAAAACAATTCACATAACTAGGGGTTCAGGAGTCCAAAATATAAAATATTGGTCTGATCGGTGTGCCGATGATTCCAACGCGACCTGAGTGATGACAGTGAATTGGGAGAGCTGACGGAATCCAAATCGAATATTCGTTTGAGTCTGGTGCTAAGTGTAGATTCTAAATTTATGATTAACCCCCAAATTGATAAAAGATGATGATTTTGTTTTAAAACAAGATATCACACTCAATTAATGATGAAAAAGGGGGAAAATCATATGCAACAATTAAGATCCGTGATCGCCACTGAAGCCAGAGACATGCCAAACAATAAGAGATTAGGATGGGGCATGTTACATACCTCAGAAATCCATAAAGGGGAGCCGTGGGCCTGGAGATTAACGCGCTATATCGTCCTAGCGCGTTCTCCAGGTCGCGCTAGCTTCGTATGGCGCGATATCAGACAGGTAGCAGGATTTATTTGGATTCGTTCCTTCCTTGCTCCAAGGCCGGCCAAGGTGCAAGGGCTCCACGTATCAATCTTCTAGTGCCTGCAAACAATCATAAATAATAAATAGAAAGCCCATTAGATCGAGACTCGAGTAGAATCTGCCCTTATTCTTAATCAAAAGCATGTAAAAAGGGGGCTCGATTACCTGGGGGTTTGGTGGTTTTTAAACCCCTATGGATGGGCAAAAGATAGGTGTGGTGTGTGTGAATGCATGTATTTTGTAAAAGGAGTGTTTTGAAATCAGGATGCAATGCTATGCAAAGATTAAAAATCCGGAGGGGAAAAGAAAGATGAAAGAGGAAGAACACAAGGAAAAGCCCTAAATACTCCCTTGAACGTGCGAGGAGCGAGGATTTATTGATTGTGCACGAAGTATTTCCTCCTCCTCGTCAATAACTCGAGTTGCATCCCCCTCAAACGACGGCCAAAGGGATGAATTTATAGGAAAGAGGTCGAACACTAACCCTAGGTCGGAGTTGATTCAAACCCAAGATTTGGAGACTTCAAATGAGGTAATCCTGCCGATTAAGGAGGGGGAAAGGTTCCTGCTAGGTTTAGAAACCTTCCTGGATAAGAAACACAGTCAGCAACTTACCAGATAAGGACCCTGGATCGAAATAAGGGAGGTCCGGTTTGGAAGGGAACTCTGCCTGATAAGGCGCTATACTTCAATAGCGCGATAATGAAGAACGCGCTATGAAGATATAGCGCGACAACTAAAGGCCCATGAAATGATTTAAAAGAAAAAGAAACATCATTTGGGCAGCCTTTCAATCAAATGTTGAGTGAGAATAATATCCAAGGTGGATGCTACAATGATCAAATGTCAAGAAATAACATCTGCTCAAACGATAACTCCAATTAGATCCACAACGTGCTATGAACAAGACAACAATAAGAGTAGATAGCGCGGGAATGCCAAACTCGAGATCCAAGGTATGGAATTGTAATGTTGGGCCAAGAAGAGGGAGAAATCCCAAGAAATCAACCAATTAAGGATCAATTGGGGCATTAACTAGGAGAACAAAGAAAATGCTCAATTATCGGCCAAAATTGGGTGTCTACAGATGCCCCTTGATATCCGCTTTGCAGGGGAGCGAAACGGAGGTGAAACGGAAGCAAAACGGAGATGACACGGAGTGGTAGTGACGGGGAGATGAAGTGAAGATGGAATGAGCGGACTGATAAGTGGATATCAAGGAAGAAAAGACACCCATCACAACCGACAAATGATAGGAATAATCCAGAAAACTCCGAGCTAACCACAAGGTCAAGCCAGCATCAGTGACTCCCGCCTAGAATGATGGGCACGAAAAAAAAGGAGCTGATCAACCTCTTGCACAAAAGAGGCACCCGCAGTGCGTTGCACCTACGAATTTCACTCAATTAGTGGAATAGACGCGAGCCCGGCGGATCCATCGACGCCATCGTGCGGTTCACAGCTAATGAGTGGATCAAAAAGAAGGAGATTGAATCAAAAAGGTGATAAGCACATTCAGGCAAGGGTCACATCGACCAACGAGATCCAGCGCTTAACTGGGAGCAATCTTTCAGATTCGGAATGGAATTAAATTCTTTGTTCGAGAACAAAAGCAAATTGATCCTTTAATTAGGAAGAAGATTGGGCGATTTATGGATACAAAAGTGGCATGATGCATGCAGGGCTAAAATAAAAGAAATCATCAAAACAAATGCCAAGAAAGATAAAATACAAGATACTCAAGGATAATATTGCTAAATCAAATAGATTCGGGTCAAGAATTATCTGCAACCACGGCGTGCGAGATGAAGTCCATCGTCCCCAAATTTATTTTGATCTAACGGCCTATCCGACGATTAACTGCATGTTTCTAGATCATCACTATTTTTGGTAGAGGGGAACTCAAATCTCGAAACATACAGAGAACCAGCCGGTCCTTGAGATAATAATATAAATAGCATATAGTAATGCATTAAAAGAAGGGACACAGAAATACTTTCCTGATGGCATGGCATATGTTTCTTTTCTTCCTGCAATCTCAACGTTAGGCACAAGCAAATTCAAGCAAATGCAACCTCAATGTTAAGCAAATTCAAGCGAGCTCAATGTTTAAGCAAATTCAAACATATAATCAATCTCAATGTTTAAACAAATTCAAGCATATTCAAACATAAGCAAAAGAACACAAGTTCTCATTCATTCTCATCATATGTTCTCAAGTCATATCCTCTTCTCTCCCCTCGTTTCTATTTTCTTATTAATTTAATTATCGCGCTATATGTACATAGCGCGACAGTGTTGCGCTATGAACATGTAGCGCGTCCATTAACCGCAGGTTTTCAAAACCGCCCCGCCCCTTCTATTATTCAAACTTACTCCTTCCCTCTCCCAACTCATCTCTCGCCTTCTCAGCCTCTCACCAGCCCTAGCCCCCATTTGCATCAATCTGATGGCGGGTGGTGCTCCTCGACGCTCTAAACGGCGTGCCAACCGCGGCCGCCAAAGATCGGACGTGGAAGAGGAACGGGCGCCCCCTCCCGCGGAAGAACCCGCCGACTCGGAGGCGACGGTCTCGGCCCGACTCGAGGGAGACGAAATGGACGTCCACCCAGACGAGGCCGAAGAAGTTGAAGGCACCCCGGCGGCCGAGGAGGTGGCGGCGGAGCCCGTCGGAGGCGCGGCGGCCCAAAAACGCCGGGTGGTAAGAAAATCACCCTAAACTTGTTTTTGATTTGATTTTTCTTATTTTTTCTTTCTTATGTGATGAAAACGGAAAGGGGAATGCCCCTAAAAATTAAAATGTAGGGCAGAATGCCCATAGAACAAATTGCGGGAAACGGGGGTCACCCCCTAGCTACAGAAGGGGAATGCGCTATGTCTTCATAGCGCGTTCTTGAAGAACGCGCTATGACGATATAGCGCCTACAAGAAAAAGTGGCTATAGCGACCGAATTAGAGACCGATTAAATCGGTCGCTAGTCGGTCCCAAATAGAGACCAATTCGGCGACCGAAATAATCGGTCGCATATCTGAGACCGTTTTGGAGACCGAATTTATTTCGGTCGCCGAATTGGTCGCTATATTTAGCTCGAATTTATTCCGGTCTCTTTTTTTTCAAAATCGACCGAATTGGAGACCGATGTTGCGACCGAATATATTTCGGTCTCTAATCGGTCGCTGATATGACTGCATTTACAGCGCGACCATCTCCCCCCTGCATTGATAACCTTCCTCCACCGGAGCTCTCCCCTCCCCCTCCGGCCCCCTCGCCCTCCCCCCCCCCCCCCTCTGCCTTGCGGCCACGGGCGTGGCGAGCGGCGTGGTGGTGGACGGACGCCGGAGCTCGCTGTCTCGGCCAGCCCCGCACCATCCTCGCCGTCGACCTCGTCGGTCCCCGTCGTCCTCGTCGTCACCCTCCTCGGTCTGGTAAGTCCTCTCCCTCTCGATCTCCCCCCCTCTCCTCTCCCTCCAGCCCCGCGCCTCTCTCCCCCCCCCTCTCCCTCCCCGCCGGCCATCGACCATGCCCTATTTCTCATTTTTTTTCTTCTTGGAGGGGTTCCAGTGAGGGGGGTTTCGGTGGGAGGGGGTGGCGGGGGAGGTTGGTCTGGGAGGGGGGGTGGAGCTCGGGTGAGGGGGAGGGGGCTCCGCAGGGGAGGGGGAGGGGGCTGCGCAGGGGAGGGGGAGGGGCTCCGGTGGAGGGGAGGGGGCTCCGCAGGGGTGAGGGGGAGGGGGCTCCGGTGGACGGGAGGGGGCTGCGCAGGGGGAGGGGCTCCGGTGGGGTGAGGGGGAGGGGGCTCCGGTGGAGGGGAGGGGGCTGCGCAGGGGGAGGGGCTCCGGTGGGGTGAGGGGGAGGGGGCTCCGGTGGAGGGGAGGGGGCTGCGCAGGGGGAGGGGCTCCGGTGGAGGGGGGGCTGCGCAGGGGGATGGGCTCCGGTGGAGGGGAGGGGGCTCCGCAGGGGTGAGGGGGAGGGGGCTCCGGTGGAGGGGAGGGGGTTGCGCAGGGGGAGGGGCTCCGGTGGAGGGGGGGCTGCGCAGGGGGAGGGGCTCCGGTGGAGGGGGAGGGGCTCCGGTGGAGGGGCTCCGGTGGAGGGGAGGGGGCTCCGCAGGGGTGAGGGGGAGGGGGCTCCGGTGGACGGGAGGGGGCTGCGCAGGGGGAGGGGCTCCGGTGGGGTGAGGGGGAGGGGGCTCCGGTGGGGTGAGGGGGAGGGGGCTGCGCAGGGGGAGGGGCTCCGGTGGAGGGGGGGCTGCGCAGGGGGATGGGCTCCGGTGGAGGGGAGGGGGCTCCGCAGGGGTGAGGGGGAGGGGGCTCCGGTGGAGGGGAGGGGGTTGCGCAGGGGGAGGGGCTCCGGTGGAGGGGGGGCTGCGCAGGGGGAGGGGCTCCGGTGGAGGGGGATGACATGGACGGGTATATATGGTGTTCTGTGTCGGATGGTCGGGGTAGAGTGGTGAAGGGCGGAACCTGTGACGATGGCTGTAAGGTTGCCGGCGTCGAGGCCTTCCGTGACCTGCTCCGCCGTAGAAGAAGAGCCAAAACCCGACGGCCCGTTTCCCCGGAACCAGCTAAACAGTCCCATCTCCACCTCCGGCCACTTCTTCAGTTCTTCCCTTCCCTCCGGTCTCCTTCCCTTCTATCTTTGATCTCCATGGCATAATGCCCAATTTATTTCTTTTGCTGCTGTGTGATCACTTATCCTTCTGTCAAATAATCTTTTCCACAACTGTATACGAAGTGTATTTATGCTTGTTAGCATGATGGAAAGCATATTCATGTTTTAGGTCAGGATAAGCTGAATACCAAGCATAATTTTCAAGCGGTTACAGGGACAGAAACCTAAAAGAAATTATAACCATTTGATAACTTGGCCCTATGCTCTAGTATCAGAGATTCAGGTATAGGATTATTGGTATATTACTTTAGTAGATTAAGGAAGAGAGTAGATCTGCTATATCTGATAGGTAACATCTAACATCCATATCCATGTGTGCGCTCAGCATAACATACTCTTTGCCTTACAATTGACCCATCCTCTCTCTCAAGTAAAGCCCCTTATTTGCATCTCTTTTCTCAATTCATTCTCATAAATCTTCTATGACTATAAGTTGTCAAATATTATTACAATTCCAGTCACCTTGACATCAAGAAGTTTCTAGCTGGCCACAGGCTGTCAGGTACCTATGAGGATTAGTTACAATGTTTTTCTAAAAGTTTTTCTTCCTCCATCTGTTTGTTTAAAGACCTATCATACTATCTTATCCATCCTCAGTAATAAAATGGGGTTTAAGATTGCACCATATTTACTAATGTTCAAAAAGTAACATTGTATGTTTTGATGAGTGAAAAAGTGTCATTTAATGGTTATAAATGTTTCTGTCCTGCATCAGATTTGGTATCAGAGCATAAGGGAATCAACTTATTTTTATAAGTTGAGGTCCTACATTTTGTAATCAGTATGCTTCCTCTTCCGATTATTTTTACTGCATATTTACCTAATGGACAACGAGCAGAAATTGATGTACATGAGTCGGAAGATAAGAATTGGATTTCACCTGACATTGTTAAGTCACTTGCTAAGACCGGAGAAATTGTTATTGAGGGTGACCGTGTATTTGTGGAGTTCTCTAAGAAGTTCAAAACAGTCACGTATGATGATGGAGCTTGGTGTGACATTGGGTCAATGGCTGCCCCATTCATTATTTTAGGAAGAAAGTGGTTAGAAGAAAGAAGTGCGGTTATTGATTCAGAAAGAAAAACATGCACTTTGAGTTTAGTGTTATTTTCTTGTATTTTCGTAATTAAATTAAGGTTTATTTTTAGTTTAGTGTTATTTAGTCGGTTATGTGTTTTGTTAATTTTAATAGTTAGGGTATTGTTGGATGAAAAGTAAAGTGTGTTTTATTATTGTCTTATTCAGTAATGATACCATCAATTTCTTTACTTGATTTCTGCATAGCTAGTGACAGTGTTGTCTTTAAGCTAAAAAGTATCATGCTATATTTTATTTCTGCTAAATAGCTAGTGAAAGTGTTGTCTTTATGTTGGATGTTAAAATAAAATTCCTGTTTTCATTGTGTACATGTATTGCCAATTTCACATGTTACTGCTATGTTTTTAGATTGTGTTATTATCTTGTCAATATTTAATTAGTTGGGTGTTGTATGTGAGCTGAGATGCGTGGGTGCAACCTAACATTGCACGCATCTTAGGAGAGCGTGTTAAGCCCGTGCCAATCAACCTACCCGTTCAAGACTTTGGGATTGATATGCACGTTCTCATTTTGAATGATGAGAATGTGTATATCTAACTCAAAGTCTTGAATTGTCCCGTTTGGACAGTCTGTGAATGTTTGATCGCACTTAGGTGGTTAATTACTATATGTGTTTGTGTTGTTTGTTAAAAATTTTGGCTGCGTCTTCTCACTCCTCTCTGATATACCTTTATTGATTTTGATTATTTTCTTAACCACTTATTAGTAAGTGTTTAAGAAAATTTCTTAATCAATAAATATTTTGTGGTATATCGGAGAGGTGTGGGGAGATGCTGCCGAAATTTTTAGCAAACAACACAACACATATAGTAATTAATCGTGCGATCAAACCTTCACAGATGGGTTAAAAAGTGAAGATCTAAATGATATTTCCGTCCTATTTAAAATGGCAGACATGGACGATGTGAGGTAAGGGTTGTACTTTTTATTTTGTTAAACATGTTAAAGTTTTGTGTGTTTACATTTCATTCGCATAGGGAAAATGTCTGAAGATCGTTCATGGATGTACCGTAGAGTAGTTGATCAGGTGGTGTCTATAGAATTTAAAAATGGAGTTGAGAGATTCATTCAGTTTGCTTTGAGAAATTCTATTGAAGCTGTAGATTGTGAGGGTCGTATCCGATGTCCTTGTGTAGTCTGTAAGAATTTGAAGTGGCTGACAACATGGGATGTACAACGTCATTTATACAGAAAGGGGTTTGTTAAAGATTATACAAACTGGATATGTCATGGTGAAACATTGTGGTCGACCTACGAGCCTGCCAATGTTGGAAGTGGAAGTTCATATGTTGATATGGTCATAGATGCTGCTGGTCCAGGATTCAATGTTCACGAGGAGCATGTACATAATGAAGAACCGCCAAACAAGACAGCTGAAAGATTTTATCAGCTACTCAAAGATGCTGATGAGCCATTGTGGACTGGATGTCAAAATCACTCTCGACTGTCTGCGGTGTCACAATTATTGAACTTGAAATCTGAATTTCACATCAGTGAGATTTGTTTTGATCGTTTGTTACTGATTATCAAAAGTATGTTGCCACAAGATGAGAAATTACCTGAAAATTTTTATCGTGCAAAGAAGATGGTCACTGACTTAGGGCTTGGATATGAGAAAATAGATGCATGTCCTAATCATTGCATGCTATATTATAATGAGGCTAAAAGTAAGGTATCATGTTCCATATGTGGTCATGATAGATTCAAGCCTAAGAAAGGGGACAATTCAAAGCAAAAAGATATACCATATATGTCATTGCGGTATTTTCCTATTGCACCGAGATTGCAGAGAATGTATATGGCACCAAAGATAGCTCAACATATGAGATGGCATGCGGAAAGAGTACGTCGACAACATAATGTAATCAGTCATCCTGCAGATGCCGAAGCTTGGAGTCACTTTAACCGTGCTCACCCTACTTTCTCAAAAGAGTCGCGTAATGTAAGGCTGGGTTTATGTACTGATGGATTCAATCCATTTGGAGGTTCAGTGACTTCCTACTCTTGCTGGCCAGTTTTCGTGACACCATATAATATTCCGCCAAATATGTGCATGAAACGAGAGCATTTATTTCTATCATTATTGATCCCTGGTCCAAAAAGTCCTGGGAAAAAATTAGACATATATCTCAGGCCGTTGATTGATGAGTTGAAGTTGTTATGGACTGATGGGGTTACTACCTATGATGCATGCAGAAAACAAAATTTCACTATGAAGGCTGCATTGATGTGGACAATAAGCGACTTTCCTGCATATGGAATGTTATCTAGCTGGAGCACTCATGGAAAACTAGCATGTCCTTACTGTATGGACAGTTCCAAATCATTTGTACTTAAGCATGGTGGCAAGTCATGCTGGTTTGATTGTCATCGACGATTTCTACCAAGGGACCATCCGTTTAGAAGGCAAAAAGATGCATTCTTAAAGAACAGAATTGAATTGGAAGAAGCTGATTTTGAACGGTTGTCTGGTCCACATTTAGCAGCACGTGTACAGAACTTACCAGATATAGCACAATTGTCGAGCAGCACAAGACAACTCCCTGGATTTGGGAAGGATCACAATTGGGTCAAAAAAAGTATCTTCTGGGAATTGCCTTATTGGTCAACTCTTCTTATACGACATAACATCGACGTCATGCATGTTGAGAAGAATGTCTTTGATAATGTGTTCAACACTGTTATGGACATAACAGGCAAAACAAAGGATAATGTGAATGCCCGTTTAGACTTGAAAATACATTGTAAACGTCCAGAACTGTACCTTATTGATAGAAATGGTAAAACAGTTAAACCGAAAGCAAGTTACGCCCTTGGAGCTGCACAGATTAAAGAAGTATGCTCTTGGCTAAAACAGTTGAGATTTCCAGATGGTTATGTGTCTAACATTGCTCGTTGCGTGAATACAAATGAGGGGAAAATATATGGAATGAAAAGTCATGACTGTCATGTGTTCATGCAGAGGTTGTTACCTATTGTATTTCGTGATATGATGCCGAAGGCGATATGGGGAGCAGTGACTGAGTTAAGTCAGTTTTTCAAAATTTTATGTGCATCAGAGCTCAGGTATGAAGATGTGGAAACTATTGAACAGAATGTGATCACGACAGTTTGTAGATTGGAAAAGATATTTCCACCATCATTCTTTGATTCAATGGAGCACCTGCTTATACACTTACCATATGAGGCTAAAGTAGGAGGGCCAGTACAATTTAGATGGATGTATCCATTTGAGAGGTAATATATATATATTTTCTCCTCATAATTCAATTACATGGTGATGTGTTTTTCATTATCTTATGAACATTCTGGTAGGTGTATGCATGAATTGAAAATGAAAGTTCGCAACAAGGCAAAAGTAGAGGGTTCCATTGCCGAGGCGTACATTATGGAAGAAATATCAAATTTCTGTTCAATGTACTTTGAACCTGAGGTACAAACTCGTCGAACTCGGCCACCACGTAATGATGATGGGGGAGACTCCGTTCACTCTGAGCGACTGTCGATATTTAAGTATCCTGGACGTGCGTATGGACGTTCCTCGAGTCGGATGCTAAATGATAGAGAATTGCACTGTGCAGAAATTTACATCCTTTTAAATTGTATGGAGGTTGAACCTTATGTTGCGTAAGTTCTCTGCTCAAATTACATTGTGTCTATAACTTATTATTTTTCATTCCATCTATAATGCTCCAATGGTCGTAATACAGACAATTTGACTCAGAATTAATCCAAAGATGTCCATATCTCACTGACATGGAGGTTGAAAAAGAACGAGAAAAATCATTCGCTTCTTGGCTGAAATATCGTGTAAGTATTATTACTACTCTTTCTCCTTGTTGGGTCAATGACAAATTCTGACTAGTGTGCTGTCCATATGTAGGTTGAAAATGATTTTATTACTGATCAAAGAATTCGAGTGATCAGTTATGGCCCATCGAAAGTTGCACGTACATATCCAGCATTTATTGTGAATGGGTATAGATTTCACACTAGACAATATGGGCAGAATAAGTCAACAATGAACAGCGGGGTATGTGTGAAAGGAAGTACATATAATGAAAACGAATGTGATTATTATGGTATTATTGAGGAGATCTTAGAATTGCAATATCTCGGAGATGACAACCATATATTTCTGTTAAAGTGTCATTGGTTTGATCCTAATTCTGTTCGAAATGACACAACATATGGGATTGTCGATATCAGACATAAGTCTAAATTGAATACTTATGATCCATTCATTTTGGCCGCACAAGCCCAGCAGGTCTATTATACAAAGTATCCATCGTCTAGAAATAAAGAAAGAAATGATTGGTGGGCAGTTTGCAAGGTTAAGACAAGGCTTTTCCCGGATTATGAGTTGGATTTGACTGAAACAGAGCAGTTGGATGTGAATGCCGAATTCTTTCAATCAGACTTGGGTGATGATGTAGACTTGCCTGCTTCTAGTGATGAATCTGTGGAGGCACCGTCTTTATCTAAAGAGAATGAAGTGGAGGAAGTCGATCCAGAACAACCAGAAATACAGTTGGGGGACTCCGAAGAGGAGGAATATATTAGTGATCAAAATGAATCTGATAATGAAGATGTGAATGCTGAATTTGTTATATCTCCAACATCTGAAGAAGAAATGGAGAATGTTTGATTAATGGTATACAATTTTATCTGGGAATTTTAATACTCTGTAACTTTCTTTCTTTCACTATTTGATGAATATGCATGTATTTTAGTACCAGTTGAAGATATGGTTCGAGGACGGCGTGGGACTCCCAGAGGTGGGAGGGGAGAGGGTAGCGGGAGGAGATTTACTTCCGTTTCACCACCGGTAGTAGGTATGTATACTTTCATGTATAATGCATTGTAGTATTTGTTGAAAATAATTCTTTATGTTTTTGTGTTATCTGATTCTTATTTTCACAGGACCCACGACCTCTGCACCGTTACCACCGAGGGATGCACCGCTACCACCGGTAGTAGGTATGTATACTTTCATGTATAATTCATTTGAGTATTTGTTTAAAATAATTCTTTATGTTTTTGTGTTATCTGATTCTTATTTTCACAGGACCCACGACCTCTGCACCGTTACCACCGAGGGATGCACCGCTACCACCGGTAGTAGGTATGTATACTTTCATGTATAATTCATTTGAGTATTTGTTTAAAATAATTCTTTATGTTTTTGTGTTATCTGATTCTTATTTTCACAGGACCCACGACCTCTGCACCGTTACCACCGAGGGATGCACCGCTACCACCGGTAGTAGGTATGTATACTTTCATGTATAATTCATTTGAGTATTTGTTTAAAATAATTCTTTATGTTTTTGTGTTATCTGATTCTTATCCTTACAGGACCCACGGCCTCTGCACCGTTACCACTGACAACGGGTACATTGACGGCCTATGCACCGCCATCACACATGGCGAGTGGATCTACACCTCCCCCAGCTGAGTCAGGTATGTTCATTTGCATATTTATGTTTTTTTGATAGTTTGTTTTATTTATACTATTTAATTCGTATAGTACGTGCTGATGACGAGGCGAGTCATCATGAGGGGGAGGGCTGTTGTAATGAGACGATGCGGGCAGTGTGGATAAATGAAGGGTACGTAATGCATTATTTTTGTTATTTATTCGTCATTGTGGTATTAATATTTTTAATTTCAGGAATAAAATAGAGCCAGCCCAAGCATCACAATTTATTACAAAGACAATTCAAGCACATTTTCCAGGCCCCATCCATCGCTTTGCTGATTTTCCGATGGGTGTTCAGGATTTATTGTTCTCTATGTTCTTGGTATTTATCTTATTTTATCATATTAAGTCATTTTCAATTATTATTTTAACCCACTTTGTTATGTAACATATAAATTTTTGTTGTTGTTAATATATAGAGGAATCATCGATTCACAGAACATTCAGATGAGTTACGTGCTAGATTTGCATGGACAGCTACTGCAAGAGATAATTTCAAACATCTTATGTACAATGCCCGAAGATATGCAAAAAAAGCATGTGCAAGTACTGATAAGAACATATGGAAGGAGCATGGGCCTGTGTGGATGAGAAAGGAGTATTGGACAGAGCTGTGCAACATTTGGGAAGCGGAGAAATGGAATGCCAATTCAAACAAAGCAAAGCAAAACAGAGCAGCGCATCCTGAAGCGAATTTACACACGGGTGGCTCTGTCTCCTTTGCAACACATAAAGCGAGATTAGTAAGTACACTTCTACATATATAAATTTTTTGTTTCTATTATGAAACTGTGATTTATTTGAATAACAGGAAGCACAGTTAAAGCGGCCAGCTCAATTTCATGAACTTTTTGATCGAACTCATAAGAAGAAAGGGACAAATGCTTACATTAGTGAGAAAGCTCGGGAGGTAGCGGTAAGTGTATACATTAATAGTTTTCATTTAAGATTAAATTGTAGAATAATTTGGTTTTGTTTTTTTTTGGTTTTTGCAGGACTCATATAGTAGACGAATGGATGAGAGGTACGGGGATGACAGTCAGCGTCCAGAGTTGGATCCTGCCATTTGGGTTGCAGCATCTGGGGCACCCAAGAAAGGACATGTTTATGGTTTTGGACATAGCTTGGGCACGACTAGGGTGTTATCATCATGCTCGAGTTCGGTCTCACATGCGACCTCTCCATTTACCACACCAGCAGCCCCAGATGGTTCTTCCAGTGCCGCCCCGACCATGACTCCAGATATGTTTAGGCAGATCGTCAACGAGACCGTCTCTCAGAATATCTCTCAGAATATCTCAACCATCGTCGCTCAGACCGTCTCCCAGATGCTCACATCCTTGGGAATTGATAGTAGTAGAGCACCTCCTGCACCTCCTGCACAGCAGCCTCCGGTAAGTATTTTATTTGATTGATTTTCTATTTGTTAACTCTAAATATCATCTTACAAAATATAAGAATTTAGATTGAGGAGGGGAAAATATCATTTTCTTAACTCTAAATATCATCTTACACCTATCCTCTGGATATTAGAATCAACAGGCAGACTGTTCTGCAGGATTTTCCATAGGTGTATAGAGATTTTGGTTAGAACTGAATGGAGGCAGCGAATGGAGGCATTGTGCCTCTTGTTATGCCATTCATAGAAGAAAACATTAACAAACCTGAATGGAGGCAGCGAGAAGCAGCAACTTATGCATTTGGTTCTAAAATCTGAAATACCGGTCGGATGGCCGTGCCGGTCATTCCAATACGACCGGGGAGATGAAAGTGACTTGTCAGAACTGACGGAATCCAAATCGGATGCCCGGTTTGAGCTCGGCGCTCAAACTTCATTTTTAAAATACACTTATTTCAAATGAACTGTTAGGACGGGTCCGGGGGTCTAAAATTCGAAATACCGGTCGGATGGCCGTGCCGATCATTCCAATACGACCGGGGAGATGAAAGTGACTTGTCAGAACTGACGGAATCCAAATCGGATGCCCGGTTTGAGCTCGGCGCTCAAACTTCATTTTTAAAATACACTTAGTTCAAATGAACTGTTAGGACGGGGCATTTGGTTCTAAAATCTGAAATACCGGTCGGATGGCCGTGCCGATCATTCCAATACGACCGGGGAGATGAAAGTGACTTGTCAGAACTGACGGAATCCAAATCGGATGCCCGGTTTGAGCTCGGCGCTCAAACTTCATTTTTAAAATACACTTAGTTCAAATGAACTGTTAGGACGGGGCATTTGGTTCTAAAATCTGAAATACCGGTCGGATGGCCGTGCCGATCATTCCAATACGACCGGGGAGATGAAAGTGACTTGTCAGAACTGACGGAATCCAAATCGGATGCCCGGTTTGAGCTCGGCGCTCAAACTTCATTTTTAAAATACACTTAGTTCAAATGAACTGTTAGGACGGGTCCGGGGGTCTAAAATTCGAAATACCGGTCGGATGGCCGTGCCGATCATTCCAATACGACCGGGGAGATGAAAGTGACTTGTCAGAACTGACGGAATCCAAATCGGATGCCCGGTTTGAGCTCGGCGCTCAAACTTCATTTTTAAAATACACTTAGTTCAAATGAACTGTTAGGACGGGGCATTTGGTTCTAAAATCTGAAATACCGGTCGGATGGCCGTGCCGATCATTCCAATACGACCGGGGAGATGAAAGTGACTTGTCAGAACTGACGGAATCCAAATCGGATGCCCGGTTTGAGCTCGGCGCTCAAACTTCATTTTTAAAATACACTTAGTTCAAATGAACTGTTAGGACGGGTCCGGGGGTCTAAAATTCGAAATACCGGTCGGATGGCCGTGCCGATCATTCCAATACGACCGGGGAGATGAAAGTGACTTGTCAGAACTGACGGAATCCAAATCGGATGCCCGGTTTGAGCTCGGCGCTCAAACTTCATTTTTAAAATACACTTAGTTCAAATGAACTGTTAGGACGGGGCATTTGGTTCTAAAATCTGAAATACCGGTCGGATGGCCGTGCCGATCATTCCAATACGACCGGGGAGATGAAAGTGACTTGTCAGAACTGACGGAATCCAAATCGGATGCCCGGTTTGAGCTCGGCGCTCAAACTTCATTTTTAAAATACACTTATTTCAAATGAACTGTTAGGACGGGTCCGGGGGTCTAAAATCTGAAATACCGGTCGGATGGCCGTGCCGGACATTCCAATACGACCGGGGAGATGAAAGTGACTTGTCAGAACTGACGGAATCCAAATCGGATGCCCGGTTTGAGCTCGGCGCTCAAACTTCATTTTTAAAATACACTTAGTTCAAATGAACTGTTAGGACGGGTCCGGGGGTCCTAAAATCTGAAATACCGGTCGGATGGCCGTGCCGATCATTCCAATACGACCGGGGAGATGAAAGTGACTTGTCAGAACTGACGGAATCCAAATCGGATGCCCGGTTTGAGCTCGGCGCTCAAACTTCATTTTTAAAATACACTTATTTCAAATGAACTGTTAGGACGGGGCATTTGGTTCTAAAATCTGAAATACCGGTCGGATGGCCGTGCCGATCATTCCAATACGACCGGGGAGATGAAAGTGACTTGTCAGAACTGACGGAATCCAAATCGGATGCCCGGTTTGAGCTCGGCGCTCAAACTTCATTTTTAAAATACACTTATTTCAAATGAACTGTTAGGACGGGGCATTTGGTTCTAAAATCTGAAATACCGGTCGGATGGCCGTGCCGATCATTCCAATACGACCGGGGAGATGAAAGTGACTTGTCAGAACTGACGGAATCCAAATCGGATGCCCGGTTTGAGCTCGGCGCTCAAACTTCATTTTTAAAATACACTTAGTTCAAATGAACTGTTAGGACGGGGCATTTGGTTCTAAAATCTGAAATACCGGTCGGATGGCCGTGCCGATCATTCCAATACGACCGGGGAGATGAAAGTGACTTGTCAGAACTGACGGAATCCAAATCGGATGCCCGGTTTGAGCTCGGCGCTCAAACTTCATTTTTAAAATACACTTAGTTCAAATGAACTGTTAGGACGGGTCCGGGGGTCCTAAAATCTGAAATACCGGTCGGATGGCCGTGCCGATCATTCCAATACGACCGGGGAGATGAAAGTGACTTGTCAGAACTGACGGAATCCAAATCGGATGCCCGGTTTGAGCTCGGCGCTCAAACTTCATTTTTAAAATACACTTATTTCAAATGAACTGTTTGGACGGGTCCGGGGGTCTAAAATCTGAAATACCGGTCGGATGGCCGTGCCGGTCATTCCAATACGACCGGGGAGATGAAAGTGACTTGTCAGAACTGACGGAATCCAAATCGGATGCCCGGTTTGAGCTCGGCGCTCAAACTTCATTTTTAAAATACACTTAGTTCAAATGAACTGTTAGGACGGGGCATTTGGTTCTAA
The DNA here is from genome assembly GCA_022559845.1 of Amorphophallus konjac. Classification (NCBI taxonomy): domain Eukaryota; kingdom Viridiplantae; phylum Streptophyta; class Magnoliopsida; order Alismatales; family Araceae; genus Amorphophallus; species Amorphophallus konjac. The sequence continues at coordinate 17,853 of JAHNEJ010000759.1, read as the reverse complement.
AATCTGAAATACCGGTCGGATGGCCGTGCCGATCATTCCAATACGACCGGGGAGATGAAAGTGACTTGTCAGAACTGACGGAATCCAAATCGGATGCCCGGTTTGAGCTCGGCGCTCAAACTTCATTTTTAAAATACACTTAGTTCAAATGAACTGTTAGGACGGGTCCGGGGGTCCTAAAATCTGAAATACCGGTCGGATGGCCGTGCCGATCATTCCAATACGACCGGGGAGATGAAAGTGACTTGTCAGAACTGACGGAATCCAAATCGGATGCCCGGTTTGAGCTCGGCGCTCAAACTTCATTTTTAAAATACACTTATTTCAAATGAACTGTTTGGACGGGTCCGGGGGTCTAAAATCTGAAATACCGGTCGGATGGCCGTGCCGGTCATTCCAATACGACCGGGGAGATGAAAGTGACTTGTCAGAACTGACGGAATCCAAATCGGATGCCCGGTTTGAGCTCGGCGCTCAAACTTCATTTTTAAAATACACTTAGTTCAAATGAACTGTTAGGACGGGGCATTTGGTTCTAAAATCTGAAATACCGGTCGGATGGCCGTGCCGATCATTCCAATACGACCGGGGAGATGAAAGTGACTTGTCAGAACTGACGGAATCCAAATCGGATGTCCGGTTTGAGCTCGGCGCTCAAACTTCATTTTTAAAATACACTTAGTTCAAATGAACTGTTAGGACGGGTCCGGGGGTCTAAAATTCGAAATACCGGTCGGATGGCCGTGCCGATCATTCCAATACGACCGGGGAGATGAAAGTGACTTGTCAGAACTGACGGAATCCAAATCGGATGCCCGGTTTGAGCTCGGCGCTCAAACTTCATTTTTAAAATACACTTAGTTCAAATGAACTGTTAGGACGGGGCATTTGGTTCTAAAATCTGAAATACCGGTCGGATGGCCGTGCCGATCATTCCAATACGACCGGGGAGATGAAAGTGACTTGTCAGAACTGACGGAATCCAAATCGGATGCCCGGTTTGAGCTCGGCGCTCAAACTTCATTTTTAAAATACAAGATGAAATTTGAACTTATATTGTGTGTGTGTATTTATATATATGAAAATGAGCTGGCTTAAACTATTGGCATACTCTTGTTAATGCTTGATTTCTTTATTAAGTCTTGTTAATGCTTGATTTCTTTATTAAGGATTTGATTATAATTTTTTTAAATGATATACAGGATCATCCGTCGCGAGATGTTGGACGAGACGACGACCAGGATGAGACATATGTGGAGGATTTGTGATTTTATTTTAGTTGTGTATGTTGTCATTTTATTATTATGGATGTATGATCAATTTGTGATTTTATTTTAATTGTGTGTAATTTGAGGTTCGTGGAGATTGTGATCCGTGTAGTTGATTTATTATTGTTTTATGAAATTGTTATTTATCAGGTGTTTGTATGTGATGAATTTGAGATTTGTCGATATTGTTGTCTGTGTAGTTGATTTTATATTTATGTTATGAATTTGTTATTTATCAGGTAATTTATTTATCAGTTTAAATAAATTTTTAAAAAAAAAATAATGCAAAATTAGCGACCGCATGGAGACTGAATTGCGACCGAATAGCGACTATACGTTATATTTCTTTTATTAAATAATTATACTTGGCGACCGACTTGCGACCGACTAGCCACCGAATAAATCCGATAGGTTAATTTTATTTTTAAAAATATAACATAATTCGAGACCGAATAGCGACCGAATTGAGACCGACTTAATCCGATAGGTTAATTTTATTTTTTAAAATACAACAAATGTAGCGACCGAATAGAGACTGAATGGCGACCGCATTATTAGCGACCGATCAGGCGACCGATTATAATCGGTCTCTAGTAACGACTGATACTGCGACCGAATTATGTCGGTCGCTATATAGCGACTATTATATAGCGACCGACATATTCGGTCGCTATATAGTGTCTGTTCGGTCGCAATGCGGATTTGCGACCGATCTACGACTGAATAGCGACCGAATATGTCGGTCGCTATCCGCGATTTTTCTTGTTATATATAACAGCATGCATGTCTTTCATTTTCTGATTTGCCTTTTGTTTGATGATCACAGAAATTGATTATTTCTTCTTTTATGTTGTGTGCAGGGTGTGGAGGGTGCAGTGCGTGCCCGCATTTCTTGGACATTAGTCCGGGCAGCTTACCACGCACTACCAGAGTTTCAAAGGGCCCGCCTCCGCCATATGGGCTTCGGGGAATTTCTGGAGATAGAAGTGCTGAGAGTTGATGTGGGGCTGATAAGGGCCCTAAAAGCCAGATGGGACACGGGATGCAAGGCCTTCCTCTTCCCCTGGGGTCATACGATCCCGACCTTGGAGGACGTCACGCGCATCACCGGGCTGCGGGTGCACGGATCGGCAGTGACGGGCTACACTTACCCCGACTACCGGGAGATGGCGCGCAGGCTGCTGGGCTTGGAGCTGGAGGGTACAGGCCGGACCTCACTAGTGTCGAGGATCGTCCTGCAGGAGAGTCTCGGCCTGTTCCACACACAGAGGGAGGTGGGGGAGACTTCGACAGCTCATGAGAAGAGGCTGGAGGCAGGGGCCAGGGATAGTTTTACTACTGAGGCAGGCCCACAGGCAGACATGGAGCTGAGGAGGTTCCTCATTTTGCTGATCGGCAAGCTGCTTTTAGCGACCCAGGGCGACGCAGTGAGTTGCCGTTTTCTACCCTTACTGGAGGACCTAGACAGAGTGAGACGATATGCCTGGGGTGCGGCAGTCCTAGCCCACTTGTTTGACAGCTTCGGTATCTCCTCACTCCAGTCTTCACTCGGGGGGTTCTACCCTCTACTTCAGGTATTTCTCTACACCTCAAACTTGTGAATTATGCACCTGCCTTTTATGTTGATCATATGAGCTATGTTTCAGGTTTGGAGCTACTTATACCTTCCTACCCTCCGACGAGCCTGGGAGGATCGAGGGGACCGACTGCCCCTGGCCAGACGATGGACCCCTACACGAGACGGCCGGTCTCTGAAGGACCAGGTCACCCACATCCAGGAGACGCTAGACATGATGCCCCCTATAGAGGTAAGATTGAATTTTGAAATTGAATTTAGTTATGAGTGAAATTAAGGGCAATGATAAATTGAATTATGCAGGTGGACTGGACTCCCTATCAGGGGAGAGCCGAGGTGATGCCTTGGGTGGAGCCAGCCATCCCTTTCTTCGGGAGAGAGATTTGGTTGCATGCCCTCAACCTGGTCGAGCCACTATACCACAGGTTGATCATGAGGACACTTGGGCTTCATCAGGCGGTGGTGGAGTTCCCGACCCAGGCGACGGACCCACGACCTGGACGACACTTCCGCGGCCTGCAGGGTACAGACGACTGGCGGCAGCGTGCCCGAGAGCAGTTGGCAGATTGGAAGAAGCGTGGCCGAGCAGTCCCTGCAGGAGCACATTCAGATGGTGCCTACCTTCAGGCATACTCACAGGCATACGGCAGCCGAGTCTATTAGAGCGCTCGCGGACAGGTATGCCCCTAAATTCAATTGTTGTTGATTATTCAATATGTGATTAACAATGTGTTCTTGCAGTTCGACATAGAGGGGAGACTGGCCATGGTACAGGGACTCCTCGATTCCACAGTCCGACAGCGCGAGGAGCTCCAGCAAACCGTCGATGAGCTGGTAAGCACTTGAAACTTAGAATGATTCAGATTTGAATTGCAATTAATGATAATACTTTTCTTTTCAGCGCGAGGAGCTGGAGGCAGTCCGATCCTCGCACGGCGCTTCATCTTCTACACAGCCCGTCTGCGACCACACCGAGCTAGAGGGCCAGCTTGCCAGTGCAGTGGCTCGGGCGGAGGCAGCCGAGGCCTCCCTCCAGGAGAGAGTGAGCAATCTGTTCTTTTTAATCTTAGTCTTGGAGTTTTATGAACTATCAATTATTAATCAAGATTTTGGATGCAGGAATAGGAGCTGCGTGCGTCAGAAGCAGAGTTGAGGCGGCGCGATGCAGAGGAGCTCCCTCGAGATGTAGCAGAGCTGCGCCTTCTCCTTGGGGTGGAGAGGAGTGAGCGGCGGAGAGAGAGAGAGGATCGGGACAGAGAGAGGGAGAGATGGGAGAAAGAGAGGGAGAGATGGGAGAAAGAGAGAGTGGAGCGGGAGCTTGAGAGAGTGGAGCTACGTACCCGGTTAGGGATCACCGAGCAGCGGGCAAAGGATGCAGAGGATCGCTACCGACGAGGACGTGAGCGGGCCCAGCGTGAGGGATACTCTCGAGCCTACTCGAGCACAGATTACTTAGTTACTTCTTCTGAGCACCAGCGGAGAGAGGATGCAGAGAGGGGAACACATGGTGACAGGGTTTCGGCTTCCCGGGCACAGATGGCTCCTCCTAGGCCTCCCCGGGGAGGACAGGAGGTGGCTGAGAGTTCACATAGAGGGGGAGACCAGGAGGGTCGAGGGGAGAGCTGAGAGTTTGTTGTATCCATCTCATTTTATACTTTTTGACATGTTATAGTGGAATGAGACAGTTATTTGACATATTGTAGCTTGTGTGTTTGCTTTTTCTTTTGCGTGCCTCTTCAAAAGGAATGCCATCAGAAATAGAATGCAAATTTTTTGGAATTTTTTTTGAAAATATGCAAATTTTTATAAGGTTTTGAAAAGAATATTTGAAATTTTTTTGTTTGGGTTTTTGTTTTGGAAATGCCCCTTTTTTTTGGAATTTTGACAATTTATCAAAATTTTCTTAGAATTTTAGCAATATTTCAAATTTTTATGGGGTTTTTTGGCAATATTCAAATTTTTATAGAGTTTTTGGCAATATTCAAATTTTTATGGAGTTTTCGGCAATATTCAAATTTTTATGGAGTTTTCGTTTGGGTTAGACTTTTAATAATGCAGCATCAAAGGGCTTTTAAACCACTGGCTAGGGGTTCTTGTTCCTTCCCCTTTTGCTTAAAACTGCCCAAAGTCGGGCGTGCATTGAAGGGTGGCGCCCTATAATTGGCTGCCCTTGATTAACGGTGCCCCTACCAAGGCCAAACCCGAGGAACATTCGGTCTTAGAGGGAGAAGAGAAGAATAATTGGAGATAAGCTTTACGCAGGATGGGAGACGTCGGGACTTGAATTCCTTCCAAGGTGTTTCCCCTCAAAGAGGTAGTCTGTTGTGCCGGAGCTTTGTGCCTTTGATTTTTAGACCCTTGACATGCATACGACCAGGGTTTTCCCTGCGGGGACTTTGCCACTCTTGTCATGCCATAATTCACAATTTTGAATTTATTGAAATTCTGACTTGATTTTCATAATAGCCCTTTTGGCGAGATGTATATCATGAAACTCATATGAAAACTCATATTGATTTTGGGTCAAGACTGCCCCTATTTGAGACTCCTCTCGTATTGGGGATTACCGAGGTTGGTCATCTCATCCGTCAACCTCTTGCCCCTTGCATTCGGCCGAGTAAAGAAGAGAAAAGACTTTCAGATATACTCATGGCATGGCCAAAGTAGCAACGGTGTTTTACCAAAGGAGCCGGCTAAGGACGCCGTGAAGTGTGTGAGGTGCCCAGCTAAGGTTTGCTCTTAACAAGCAGGGAGAGAACGTTGAATTCCCAGCGCGGGGTTTTTATTACCAAAGGTGCTGCAAAAACAAGCCTAAAAGACTCTTTTGACGATGATTTAATTAAACAAAAGCCTAAGATAAAGGTCTAAAACACCACTTTTAAATCTTGTTAAGAAGCACTTCATTTTGAAAATCATGCGTGAAGTAATGAGGAAATGATATCATAAAAATGCGTACTTACGTCAATATTTTACCTTGCAACCTTTCTTGAAGCAGCTGTCAGAGGCGAGGTTGATCATCGTGGGATAGTCCTCTTTGGCAGTCAAAAGGATTGGCAGCAAAGGATTGAAAGTGGCTTAACAAGAAGGAGTGGTGTCAAGACCAGACTCAGACGAATAAGGAAAAAAGGAAGAGAGGCGAGGGCTAGAACTCCCTCACTAAGGTGTGGAGACCCTGATCACATGAAAGGTCTACAGAAGAAGCGGAGAATTAGAAGGAGGAGTGAGGACTAAAGTCTCGAAAGCAGTGGGAGAAAGGGCAGATGCCCAAGGTAGTGGATGTGGGAGAAGTTGGGTCGGACCCAGGATTAGGAGGAATTAGAAGAAGAAATTGGTAGATGGAAAGAGGCGGATCTGGTGGGTCCGGAGGCAGTGGAGGTGAATCATGATAGGAGGAAAAATCAGGAGGCTCCGGAGGGATAAAATATCAAGGGACGTGGTGCCCTAGGAAGAAATATGCAAAAATATGGTGAGAAAGGAGGAAGAAAATGAAGGATGTGATGTCCCTGAGGAGCAGGAAGATGAATCGGAAGAAAGATGGAGGGTCCGGAGGTTCCGGAGGGATGAAATCAGAAGGGACGCGGTGCCCGGGGAAGAGTGGATGAAAAGGATCAGGAGGGTCCGGAGGTTCCGGAGGAATAAGATGGAAAAGGGCGTGATGCCTGAGGGGAAAGTCCGGAGGTTCCGGAGGAATGGAATCAGGAAGGGCGTCGTGCCCTAAGAAAAGGGATGAGACACCTGGAGGTTCCAGGGAAATAATAGCAAAGGGGACGCGATGCCCCGGAGGAAGAGAAAGATCTGGAGGTTCCAGAGGAATGAGATGGAAAGGGGCGCGATGCCCAAGGAGGAGGGAAATAGAATCCGGAGGTTCCGGAGGATTAAGATGGAAAGGGGCGCGATGCCCGATGGGAAAGTCCGGAGGTTCCGGAAGAATAAGGTGAAAAGGGGTGCGATGCCTTGGGAAAAGGTCCGGAGGTTCCGGAGGAATAAGATGGAAAAGGGCGCGATGCCTGAGAGGAAGGTCCGGAGGTTCCGGAGGAATGGAATCAGGAAGGGCGTCGTGCCCTAAGAAAAGGGATGAGACACCTGGAGGTTCCAGGGAAATAATAGCAAAGGGGACGCGATGCCCCGGAGGAAGAGAAAGATCTGGAGGTTCCAGAGGAATGAGATGGAAAGGGGCGCGATGCCCAAGGAGGAGGGAAATAGAATCCGGAGGTTCCGGATGATTAAGATGGAAAGGGGCGCGATGCCCGAGGGGAAAGTCCGGAGGTTCCGGAAGAATAAGGTGAAAAGGGGCGCGATGCCCTGGGAAAAGGTCCGGAGGTTCCGGAGGAATAGAATCAGAAAGGGTGTGATGCCCAAAGAGGAGGGATAAAATCCCTGGAGGTTCCAGGGAGATAGCAGGAAAGGGGGAGCGATCCCCCAAGGAGAGTGAATTAAAGAAAGATGAAAATGAATAAGGTGAGGAATGCGGAATATCCGGGGGTGCCGGAAGGCGGGGAAGATATGGGTTTGGAAACCCGGGAATCAGGAGGTGCAATTGTATGCAAATGTAATGCAATGGATGCAATGAATAGAATGAATGGATGAAAGAAAAAGGCATGGGATGCAAAGAATATGAGGAATATGAAGGGTGAGAGGGCGAGATCCTCCTCTTTCCCTTTGGAGTGGCCCATGAAGAGAATGTGATGGATAAAAATATGGATGGAGTTGAATGGAAGGTGGATAAAATAGTGGAAGGCCCCGTAGCGCCAAGATAACTGCCCCTCCACGGCAGCGAAAACGTATAACCGATTGGCCCAATGAAAGAAGCTTTAACAATAAATGACAACCCCTTTGGAAGGCAAAGATCAACAATGTAAGGGAGTTGGAAAGTTGATACAGGAAGCATTCCCATGCCCATTGATTTGAACAGAATAGGAATTTGCCCTTTGTATGGAAGAATGGGTTTAAGATTTGAAAACTGGAGCGAGGGGTGCCCTGCCCTGCCCTTCGATGGCATCAACGCTTGGCATTCTTCTCTGGCGAACAGCAGCGACTTAGCCTCTTCGACCGTGCTTGGAACAATAATCCGGATTGGCATCCGGTAAATAAATTCTTGCGTCTTGAATAGCACGGCAGCGGCCAAATTCTTCTTTCGCGACTCTTGATCATCCTTGGCACAAGTACTTGTAGTAACGCTCCCCTTCCGAGTAGTAAAGGGAGGTGAGGCGGAGGCGGAAGGCTTCGTGGATGGTGGAGGTATAATGGAAAATGTTGACAAATGGGTGAGTGGAAGCGGAGGTTCAAACACGTCGAGTTTCTCCCTTTGCTCGGAAGCAGTCAGGGTTGGCTCGAGTGCAAAAAGTGGTGGACCCTGCTCAGGATTAACCATGGGTAAAGGTGAAGGGTTATATGGAGGAATAGGGGTGGTTGGCTGAGGTGGTGGTAATGGGAGGTTATTTGGGGAAGGTTCGATGATAGGCTCGGTGGAGGCTGGTGTTGTGGAGGTTAATGGCTTAGTGGGTGGAGGTGTAATTGGTGGGGGTTTAATTGGTGAAGGTTTAATTGGGGGAGGTTTGGTGCGGAGAAAACGCCGAACAGGGCGAACGGTGTTAGGAGGAGGAGACTCAAGATGCGCCGGTGCGGGTGATTGGAGTATCGACCCATCGTCGTAACACCAAGAAGTCTCGGAAATAGGGGGTGAATTGGGGACAGTGGCTTCATCCTGAGCAGGGGGTTCATCAAATGATAATGGGGGAAGTGGGAAGCGAAGGAAACTTGGAAGGGGTGCCTGCGGAGCTTCATGGTCATATACCGGCTCAAATTCTTCAATTGCCGGTTCTTCATCATCAAATTCAAGTGGACACCGTAGTGGAGGCGTATATGTGGATGGAGGAATGTAATGATGTTGCGTATGTGGAGGTGGAAGGCCATATGAATGAAGTGTGCGGATGGGTGGAGGGCGGACGATGTCCACTTGATCATTGACATCTGCCGGCTCTTGCTTGCTTGAGCTGCCAATACCATAATCATCTCTCCTATCCTTCCATTCTTTCTCCATCTTAGTAATATTGTCCAAAGCGGCATGGAGAGGATTGACCGGAGTAGGAGGAGCCGTGACCCTTCTTAATTGTTCCTCCATCAAAGTGATTTTGTCAAGAAGGGTTTGTTGGAGGGGTGTAACTTGAGCAACCAAGGGTTGGCAGGGCCTCGAAGGAGGGGTGGCATAAAAAGGCCGTGGAGGGGAGTTAACGGGATGACCCGCAGAAGAACCCGGATGGGCCGGATTGCAAGAAATGAATGGGCCTCGGGGCCGTGATGGAGGAGGAATAGAAGGAGGGGGGTGTCGGACCACCCGGGGAGGAATGTGAAAAGAAGAGGATGGGTAATGGGCTACCCGATTAGGATTGTGAATAGAAGAGGGAGGTGGGTGATGGGCCACCCGTGTAGGGTTGGAAGGAGGAAGGGATGAAGGAGATGCACCCTCAATGGCGGCCTTAAGGGCTTGGATCTGTTGAGGGGTGAGATGATCTAATGCATGCAAAATTCGGGAGACCTTCTCATCGGGAGGAGACGGTCCCGGAGGAGTAGTAGCTCGAAATTGAGTAGGGGGACCATGAGAATGGACACTGCTGTGAGCGACGTCACGCGGTTCGGGGAAGAGCGGAGAAGACGCGGAGCGCGCGCGGGCTCCTCTTTTCTTTTGTTTTGGTGTTTGTTTGCTGCAACACAGAAATAAGAGAAGAGAGAGAAGGGGCCACCACGGGAGATTGCTCCGGCGGGGCGAGCGGGACAAGTGTGATATAGCAAAATATGGGGTTTAAACGGCCATAGCGGGAAGTGACTCGCCGCGGCCTCGGGGGGACGGGAATGGTGCAAAAATTAAATAACAAGAATTGAAACGGCCATTGTGGAAGTGACTCGCCGCAGCCTCGAGAATATGAGCAGATAATAAGATGATAGAATATAGAGAGAATACAAAGAGCGGGAATTTAAACGGCCATTGGGGAAGTGACTCGCCGCGACCTCGAGAACACAAACAGATAAGAATATAACGTATAAGAACGTGAATTTAAACGGCCATTGGGGAAATGACTCGCCGCGGCCTCGAGAACACGAATAGATAAGAATATAACATATAAAAATGGGAATTTAAACGGCCATTGGGGAAGTGACTCGCCGCGGCCTCGAGAATATGAGCAGAATGTAACAGAGTATAAAGAGAATATAAGAACGGAAATTTAAACGGCCATTGGGGAAGTGACTCGCCGCGGCCTCGAAAATAAGATGTGATCGCCAGGGGCCGAAAGACCCCAAAATAAGAAAGTGATCGCGCCTACCTCAAGAGCGGGAGATGGCGGGTTGCTTCTTCCTCTCCCTCCGGCCGGCCGATGGAGAGGGCTTTCCTCGGCTACCCTTGCAAAACAACGACAAACAAATGACAAGTGGATTAAAAAGATGGAGGTGTAGTATTCAAATCCTTGCGATAAAAATAACGAAATGATGGCAAGACACACACCTGGTTGGTGTTATCTTTTAAACCCCTCTCGGACTCGAGTAGGAGGAAAATGAGATGATGGATGCAAGAAGTATAAAAGAAGAGGCGCCCTTATGAAGGGGGATAGAGGATGCGAGATGATGAATGCAAAAGAACTACGAAGAAAAAGGGGAAGAAAAGGCTTATTGGATGAGCCGAGGGTGAAATCCGGCGGAGCTCCGGCAGCGTGGGGACGACGTGGAAGCGCGGTGGATGAAGACAACCTTCCTCTCGCGAGCGTAAGCACCCGAGAAGCCGGCAGAACCTCCACCTACAAAATAACCCACGGGTTAGAAAATGACTCCGTAGCCTCTGGGCTCCGGCAGCCTATCGGATCACTTCGAAGCTCCCCCAGAACTGAGGGGGTGGGGCTCTATTTATAGAGCTCCGGAGGGTGGAGGCGTCCAGGACCCTGGACACCTCCATCAGGGCCGAAATAATATTTTATTCTATTTTTATTGATTTTTTTGGAATACTTTTGTGGAGGCGTCCAGGGTCCCGGACGCCTCAAGCAGGTCCACCGAAAGCCGACGACGGCCGGACGCGGTTTGGCACAACTCGTGGTTTTGTGAGCGGCGTCTCGTGATTCAGAAATGGGCGCGTCCAGCTGACCGGATGTCTCTATAATTTGAATTTTTTCACACACGACAAACCGTCGTTCGGTGGCCGGCGCCCGTGAGGGAGTTGATGGAGGCGTCCAGGGGCCTGGACGCCTCCATAAATATATTATTTTATTTATGTTTTGTCTTTTTATACCAGGGATGACAATTTAATTTTTTTATTTATTTTTATGGAGGCGTCCAGGGGTCTGGACGCCTCCATTAATATATATATATTTTTTATTTATATTTTTATGCCAACTGGCATTTTATAAATATATTTTTTTATTATTATTTTTATGGCGGCGTCCAGGGGCCTGGACACCTCCATTAATATATATATATATATATTTAATTAGTTTTGGGCCCTGAGAAAAGAAATAAAATAAATTAAAATCATGGGGGCGTCCAGGGACCTGGACGCCCCCATTAAGACCCACCCGGGTCCTTAGATCAGGCGTCGGCGGGCGCCCGGCAGACACCCTTCTTGGTTCCGGAACCTCTTGATGCGTCTGACTGGTGTTGATGCCGTCCGAATGCCGTGACGAGACGATTCCGGATGCCGAAAAAGGCAGAAGAAGACCCGAGAAAAGGAAGCACTCGAGTGATTCAAAATGCGTAAGCCGTCGCGGGGCGTCGTTGTAATATCCCGGACCTTTTGGATCCTTCTTCGTGGGTCCCGGACCTGGTTTTCGGAGCGTCCAGCTCCGTTGTGTCCGAAATTTCATTTCGGACATCTTTCGTGTTCGGATCGGCGTGATCCGGAGTCGTTTCGGAGGCCCGGAGGCGTTCCGCGGCTTTTCCGCGTGTGTTTTCCGATTCCCGGTGTGTGTTTCGGCTTTTCCTTCGGACGCTCGCTGCGGGTTAACTGGGCCGTTCACCCGGGCACGAGTGGTACCGTTGCGATCGGTGCGTTCCGAGGATTCCAGAAATGTATTTTTCTATTTTTCGGCATTTTTCCGAAAATTCGGATTTTCTATAAATCCTAATTCCTTTTTCTTTTTCTTTCCCTTTTCTCTTTCTTCTTCCTCCTCTCTCTCGCGACCGTGAGCCCCCTCTCTCTCCCTCTCTCCCATTCGGACGTGGCGAGCCCCTCTCCGGCTACGGACGGCGGAGGGGCGACGGCGCGGACGCGTGGGCGACGGTGAGGCGATCTCGTGGGCGTGCGGCGAGCGTGGGAAGCGTGGGGAGTTCGTGAAGCTTCGAGCATTCTTCGTGATTCTTGATCGATCCGGCGGAGCATTCGCTCCATTGAGGTAGGGTGACGTTCCTTAGCCTCATGCCGTTCTTTTCCATGATTTGTAGGCCGCGGGGAGGCCGAGAGGGGATCATTTGAGCGTTTTTGGGTTTTTCCATGATTTGGGGAGAGCTCGCCCGATCTATGGATTCAATGCATGGATTCGTGTTTTGAGGGCCTAGAATCATGCTAGGGGTCCCCAGGGGTCTTCCCCTTTGTTTTCCCCCTCTCCTATGGAGGTATGGGGGCGTGGTTAGAATTTTTGGGCGTTCTTACCGTTTTCGGCCGCGGACTGAGAACGCGCTATACTCCAGTAGCGCGTTCTTGGAGGTCGCGCTGCCCCGACCGAGCGCGTTCATCGGAGAAGATGAACAGTTTGGCGGTTCGTGTCGCGCTATGGGGCCCTAGCGCGATCATCATTGTCGCACTAGGAGGACCTAGCGCGATGGTCCGTGTTGCGCTATGGGGCCATAGCACGACAACCCTTGTTGCGCTAGGGGACCCTAGCGCGACATGCCCTGTCGCGCTAGGTATCCCTAGCGCGATTTGGTTCGTTGTTGGGTGTTCCCCTTGGGCCGTGTGTGCGTCCCGGGCACCCCGTGGAGTTCCGTGACCGTGTTTTTGGTGTCCGGAAGTGCCGTTCGCCTCGGTCAGGCGTTTGACCGTGGGCAATGCGTCTGTTTCTTTTCCGACCATGGTCACCGTGCGACGGGGCTGGTGCGTGGGGTGATTCCCACACGTTGTCGGTTTCGGACGTTGTTTTCCGTTGACTCGAGAGTCTTCTCCTTCAGTGACCCTCCACTAGTCGTAGCCCACCAGTACGAGGTGCTGGTCTCACCTGGGAGTGGTGTACGGGCACCCACCTTTCGAGACGGTTTGTGGACCGATTACCGTAGGCCCCTCGTCGTAGCCAGAGTCCGGCTGCGGGGGAAAACCGGTCAGAGGGCCAGACCTAGGACGCGTGGTCTGTGTGTGCACACGTGGTTGGGGGCGGTTGGACCCACGTCGACGGGCGTGACCCCAGCTAGTTACTTGTTTGTGGTTACTTGTACGGTGTTTGCGCCTCGGGTAGGACCTACCACGTCAGGCAGTTCACCTGCGGTGCGGTGTAAGACGTCAGGGGACGCTACCGGCTGTGCTTCTAGTGGGTGGTACTCCTGTCGAGTACGGAGTGTTAGACTGTCAGTCGTGTGTTTCCGACCTTCGGGTTTTGACGGTTCGACCGTTGAGTTTCGGTCTTCTCGTACCGTGGCACGTGTGTCGGTTTGCGTGCCGTAGGGTCTAGTTCTGTAGAGTACAGGGCTTTCCTTTCCGAGTTACTTTCCTACCGCTAGAGTAGTGGTTTCTCGTTTTTGAGGTAGGGTTCGAGTGATCCCTACTGAGTCTTGTTCTGAGACTCATTCCCTGCGTGTTTTCACCGTGTTTCAGGTGAGGCGCCACCTTCGGGGAGCGCGTCAGGAGCGCAGCGTGGTGCGGGTGTCCAGAGGTAGTGCTAGAGGTCAGAGCCGGGGGATGCCCCGTGTAGCTGTACTTTTCTTTCTTGTCACTGTACTAGTCGTGGACTGCTGTTATTATTGTTCTTTATTGTGGACCATGTAAATTGTTAATTTATTTCCTGCTTAATATTTTAACTGTTTAATTTCTGCAATTATTTGTGATACTTGTGTAGTTTCCACACCATCCTTTTAACCCTTCCGAGTCTTCGGACTCGTGGGTGGCGGTACGAGTCTCGGGTTATCGGGCCTTCCCGGTAATCGGATTCTCGGGTCGTTACAGCTGGTATCAAAGCGCGGTTGTGGAATTACATGAGAATCATAGGTGATTGTATTGGTCCACTAGTACACAACGATGATGTACATGTGACGCTGGCATTGGGCACCGCGTGTTTTATTCTGACATTGCCGTTTCCGTGTTTCTGTCTTGTGCTTCAGGAGCGAGGATGGCGCCGAGGAGGAGTTCTCGCTCTCAGCAGGGGCAGTCGGCTGGAGGTCAGGAGATCCAGCAGGGGGTCCAGAGGGACCAGGAGGAGCATAGCAGAGTTCCGGGAGCTACCGAGGCCGCGGATGCTGCGAGGGCTCCGGGGGCCGAGGATTTCTTCCGTGGCATGTACCATCTCATGTCTCAGCAGTTTGGCGGAGAGGCTGTTGAGGGCTCGTCAGCTAGGGGTGGGCCAGGCCGAGCAGTGAGGGACTTCATGCAGTTCTATCCACCTTACTTTAGCGGCCAGGCAGACCCTGATGCGGCTCGTGATTGGCTCGATGAGATGGAGCGGGTGTTCAGTTCTGCGAAGAGTACTGCCGAGGACAGAGTGGGGTTGGCCTACAACCAGTTGCAGGGTACGGCTCGGAGGTGGTGGTCTTCCGAGTGGAAGACGTCCTTTCAGTTTCGTCCACTTGAGCAGGTCGAGTGGGGTGACTTTGTCAGTGCTTTCGAGCGTACGTACTGTCCAGACGTCGTTGCTACGCAGCGGATGCGGGAGTTTCTGGAGCTGGTGCAGGGTGACATGTCCGTGTTGCAGTATAGGGCCCGATTTGTCGAGCTGGGTCGGTACGCACCTCATATCATGGAGCATGAGAGGGTGAGGACGACGCAGTTTGTGCAGGGCTTGAGGTTGGAGCTGAGGCACCATTTGATCGCGAATGGGGCCACTGATCTAGAGATGGCGTCTCGTGTTGCGATTTCCTTGGAGATGGATATGCAGAGGACTCGAGGACCAATCAGCCAGGGACAGTCTTTATCAGGTCGCAGCCAGCAGTCGGCTACCCAGCAGCAGGGTTTCTTCCAGCATGCGTCGGGTGGTTCAGGAGTACCGGCACCGGCAGCGTCAGTGGCAGGATCTGCGTCCTTCGGCTCGAAGATCAAGAAGTTCTTGAAGAAGGGTCTTCAGAAGAAGCACAAGGATCAAGGGCAAGCTTCATCGGGCAGTGTACAGCAGCCGATTCCTTTGCAGCGTCAGGGATCAGTGGGTGGATCGCGAGGACCTTGTCCACGGTGTGGTGGGACCCACCCAGGTAGGCAGTGCACGGCGCCGATCATCTGTTTTCGGTGTGACCAGCCAGGGCACATGGCGCGTGACTGTCCTCAGAGGCCGCCGCAGCAGCAGGTTCCCCAGCAGCAGCAGCAGCAGGGACAGTATCCACCGCTACCCAGGTCAGCTAGCGTGGGAGGCAGGCAGAGGGCTCGTGGCCAGATCACGCACTTGACCAGGGCAGAGGCAGTGGCGTCGCAGCTCGTGGAAGGTACCGTTCAGATTTTGGGTTGTGCGGCTCGGGTTTTATTTGATTCTGGCGCGTCTCATTCGTTTATTTCGGAGGATTTCGCGTCGAGCGTCGAGGAGCCGGTGACCCAGTTGTCCTGTGATTTGGCAGTGGAGTTGCCTTCGGGTGATTTTATGGTCACTCCGTATTGCTTCAACCAGGTTCCGGTGTAGATCGATGGGCGGAGTATGCCAGGCAGGTTGTATGCATTGCAGCTTCGGGATTACGACGTGATTCTAGGCATGGATTGGCTCGAGACTCATGGAGCGGTGGTGGATTGTGGGATGAAGAGGGTCTACTTCCAGCATCCGAGCAAGATGACCTTCTATTTCCAAGGTATCCGTTCCACCTCTTCTCGATTTCTTATCTCTGCTATTCGAACCCGTCGATTGCTTGATTCAGGTTGTCAGGGTTTTCTCGCGTCTGTGGTTGTGTCTGACCGGATGGAGCCGAATGTCGAGGACATTACGGTGGTGTGCGAGTTTCCCGATGTTTTTCCTGAGGAGTTGCCTGGATTACCTCCCCAGCGGGAGATCGATTTCGTGATCGAGGTTGTACCTGGTACGGGACCTTTGGCGAAGGCTCCCTACCGTATGGCCCCCGCTGAGTTGAGGGAGTTGAGGGCGCAGTTGCAGGAACTGCTGGCCAAGGGGTATATTCGTCCGAGTTTTTCCCCTTGGGGTGCGCCCGTGTTGTTTGTGAAGAAGAAGGACGGTAGTCTGCGGCTATGCATTGACTATCGGCAGCTGAATGACGTGACCATTAAGAACAAGTATCCGTTGCCGCGAATTGATGATTTGTTCGACCAACTTCAGTCTGCGCGAGTGTTCTCGCGGATTGATTTGCGGTCCGGTTACTATCAGCTGAGAATTCGCGAGTCCGATGTGGAGAAGACTGCATTCAGTACGAGGTACGGGCATTATGAGTTCTTGGTGATGCCGTTTGGGCTCACCAATGCCCCAGCAGCCTTCATGGACTTGATGCAGAGGGTGTTTCATCCGTATTTGGACCAGTTTGTGGTCATCTTTGTGGATGACATCCTTGTTTATTCGCGGTCTGCTGAGGAGCATGCGTACCATTTGGGTGTGGTGCTGCAGACGCTGCGAGATCACCAGTTGTATGCGAAGCTCAGCAAGTGCGAGTTTTGGCTCAGCGAGGTGCACTTTCTGGGGCACGTGATTTCTGGTGATGGCATTTCCGTGGATCCCGCCAAGGTCGAGGCTGTGATGCAGTGGCCGAGGCCGAGGTCGGTGACGGAGATCCGGAGTTTCTTGGGGCTTGCGGGGTATTATCGTCGGTTTATCCAGGATTTTTCTCGCATTGCGACCCCGATGACGAGGCTCACGCGGAAGGATGTGCCTTTCGTTTGGTCCGAGGAAGTGTGAGCAGAGCTTCAGTGAACTGAAGAGGTTGCTCACCTCGGCTCCGGTGTTGGTTTTGCCTTCTGGATCGGGAGGTTTTGTGGTGTGTACAGATGCTTCCGGTGTTGGACTGGGTGCTGTTTTGATGCAGCATGGTAGAGTGGTGGCTTATGCATCTCGGCAGCTAAAGCCCCATGAGGAGAACTACCCTACCCATGATCTTGAGTTGGCGGCGGTGATCTTCGCGCTGAAGATCTGGAGGCATTATCTGTACGGTGAGAAGTTCGAGGTGTTCACTGACCATCAGAGTTTGAGGTATGTGTTCTCGCAGAGAGATCTGAACCTCAGACAAAGGCGTTGGATGGAGTTCATGAAGGACTATGACTTCACCCTGTCTTATCAGCCGGGCAGGATGAATGTCGTCGCCGATGCCTTGAGTCGGAAGGTTGCGGTCAGTACCTTGATGTTGAGGAAGTGGAGGCTCTGGGAACAAGTGCCCGAAGTATCCTTCAGGCTCAAGATTCCCCAAGAGCGAGGGTTGGCAGTGCTTGCGAGTCTGACTGTCACTCCTGCTATCCGTCGTCAGGTGACAGAGGCTCAGCATGCGGACCCTGAGTTGCCCCGGATTCTTGCGATGGCTGACGTAGAGCTTGGCGAGGACGGTGCTGCGAGGTTTCGTGGCAGGCTATACGTCCCGGCGGAGGAGCAGGTTCGTCGTGCGGTGTTACGCGAGGCTCATGGGAGCAGGTACACTGTACACCCGGGTGCGACGAAGATGTATCGGAACTTGCGGAGGCAGTTTTGGTGGCCTGGCATGAAGAGAGATGTCGCCGAATTTGTGGCCAGGTGCCTGATCTGTCAGCAGGTGAAGGCGGAGCATCAGCGACCAGGAGGTACTCTCCAGCCCTTGGATGTTCCTGCTTGGAAGTGGGACCATGTGACCACGGATTTTGTGGTGGGGTTGCCAAGGACCCCGAGTGGGCAGGACAGTATTTGGTTACTGGTGGATCGGCTGACGAAGGTGACTCGATTGTTACCG